>CAAKHG010031830.1:0-10204 GCA_901007715.1 Dactylopterus volitans | reverse complement strand
CATACACACACACACACACACACACACACACACACACACACACACACACACACCAGTAGCACAGATAAAATACAACAAGCAATACCACAAATACACAGTTAAATACAGTAAAAGTAAGATAAGTAGACACAATAAAAACAGCAGTTCCTCTCTGGAAGCCGTGACGGGGTCGGTGGGGGCAACGATTAACAACAAAAACATGCAGAAACACGCAAAGTAGCAGAGAGCGCAGCGCCGAGGCCGCCACCAGTCTTGATTTAGCCCCGTTTCCCCTTCTAAAAAAAACCCCCAATCATGTCCATTAAAGTGTTTGCTGAAAATTTTAGCACCTCACGGTGGCGAGGTGTGGGATCACGGGCGCGTCACGCTCGTATGACGGCGAGATAAAGCGGTGAAAATATTGAAAATACAGCGAACTCCTGAACCCCTGCTGATTTATTGATTTATTTGTTGATTTATTTTAAGTGAACCTTCGTCTTGTTTTTGCCGAGAATGACTTTTTACATCCGAAAGGTCAAAGGTTGCGATGACGTCACGTCCGCCCGGCTCAGTCTGGCTCACCTGGTTCCCCTCCTCAGATTCGAGGGCTCAAGGATTAAGTGATTTAGAGGGTTGATTGATTTCATAATTGATTCCTGAACTCACACGCTGATTCGCACAAAATTTCGGATAAAGGGCTGACGTCTGGAGGGAGGGGCTTCACGACTGGCGCACGGTGTGGAGGTCAGAGGTCACTGTGACATCACTAGGCATGTAAGAGATCAAATGGACGACGACATTTTTGACAAACGTCTAATAGGATGAAGCGGTGACGTGTTTCTACTATTAATACTTTAATTCAGCTCACTCAAGGTCTGACCGCACAGACGTGGATGCTAGCTGCCACCTGATTGGCTGCCGGAGCGGAAACAATTTGTGATTTTTATCCCGATGTGACGTGATTGACGCGGGACGCTCTAAAATGACACGTGGCTTCACCATTTAAATTTCGGCCCGGGTTCTTTCCCGTCGCCATGGCGCCCCGTTTCCTGCCGCTCAGCCCCGAACCGTCGTGAAAACCTGTCGCATGAACGCGTGTTTGTGGGCGCTGCTGACGCGTCTCCCCCGCGTGTCCCCCCACCCGGCTGCAGACAGGTACCGCGAGTACCAGTGGATCGGCCTCAACGACAGAACCATCGAGGGGGACTTCCGCTGGTCGGACGGGAATCCTCTGGTAAGCCGCCGCCGTGCGAGCCGCCGCCGCGGTGACGCCGTTCCCGCCGTTGTAACCTGCCTCTGCTCTCCGCCAAGCTCTACGAGAACTGGTACAAGGCTCAGCCCGACAGCTACTTCCTGTCCGGCGAGGACTGCGCGGTGATGGTGTGGCACGACGGCGGCCACTGGAGCGACGTGCCGTGCAACTACCACCTGTCCTACACCTGCAAGAAGGGCGCCTGTGAGTCGCATTTTAAATACGGCGTCAACTTAAACATCTCGACAGCTCGCAAACCCCTCAGGAGACCCTTGAGGGAGGTTTTGTACTGTTCGGTTTTGTTTTTTTTCACGCTATCTTGGCAGTGTTGGTTGGAGTATCGCTCAAATTTGACATCATTTTTCAAAATTTTTCGGAATCGTCGACTTCCTTGAATTGCGTTTTTTTTTTTTTATTCCACATTTGATGTTAACATAAACTAACGCGTTCCCTTAAGTTAAGGGAACTACTTGTATTTTGAACTAGCAGCTATCGATTTATTCATTTTTATATTTGTCCACCAGGTGCTGCTACTTTTTCCCATTCAGCACACGCAGCAAAATTTTTTGTGTCACTATTAATGTTGAAAAATGAAAAATACTTTTATTTTATGGAAATTGTTTGTTTTTGTTTGTCTTTTTTTGTTTCATTTTCTCAACAAAAAACTGGGGGGTTGTTTGCACACAGCTGCCTTTAAAGGGTTAAAACCCCCAAATATGTAACTAGTATTTGATACATATATGTCAGGCTGAAGTAGTTTTTTAAAGATCGGAAAAAGAAGTATTTCTAATGTTTTTACAGCAGTTTTTGCGAAGCTGACATTTTTTGTCAAATGAGTCGGGATATTATCGGAGCTCTTAAGGGTTAAAAGTGAAGCCAAAAGACCTCCAACTCCCCCTGGTGGCTGGTTGCTGTATCGGTGATAGCCCCGCCTCCTCCATGTGAGTGGGCGGGACTTGGACCGAACTGAAATATCAACTTCATATCCTGTTTTCTCTTAGATGCTTTCTGTCATTTCAGGTAGTTTTTTTGTTTTTTTTATCCCACTGACGTTTCTCTGACACGTTTGGTTTTAATTAGTTACTTGACGCTCTTAAAAAAGGGGGTGTGGCTTCATAATCGACATCTGGTCTGACTGGAATACAGGAAGGAAGTCCAGATTGTACACAGTCAGTGATTTCCAGCATGTAAAAGCTATGCTAGGTAACTGCTAATATGCTAACTAAACGTCGGTTGGTCTCGTACGTAAGGCTGATGAAACTGCATGTAACCTTCGTGTTTAGCTAACGACTTGGTTAGCTAACGCTGTCCCGCCATCTTTGCATCCATGGTCCCTCCGGGGCGTTAGCTGTTAGCATCAAGCGTGCTGTCCTGTCTGCCTCTCGTTAGCGTCGTGCGGCGAGCCCCCCGACGTCGCCCACGCCAAGCTGTTCGGGAAGCGGCGGTTGCGTTACGAGACCAACACCAAGGTGCGCTACTACTGCCACGAGGGCTTCACTCAGAAATTCAATCCGGTAATCACTTGCCTGCCAGGCGGCTGGTGGGAGGAGCCTCTGATTACCTGCGTGCCAGGTGAGTGTTCTGATTGGCTCGTGCCGATTAGGCGCCAGATATCAACGGTGGCTTTAAGAGAAATCTGCCTCCAGTCAGTTGGAATCTGAGCGGAGTTCCAGGGAATGTTTTTACATCCTGCAAAATAAGCAGACTCTTTTTTAAACGCAGCTGCATAAACAAACATCGCTCCGCCGTCCACCACCGTATCGACCCAAATATTAGACCACGCCCCCTCCCACTCCCTCCTTTCAAGACTCAGTTCTGGGAAATGCACACACGCACGCACACACACACACACACAGTTATTGAATCTATTTGTTTCGATTTATTCAATTTATGGTAAAAAAGAAAAAATCTTGTCCAGTGAACTTCATTTTAATCAATAAATCATGTCAGTCGGGTGTTGTCGCTGTTTGGCGCCACCTGTTGATGCGAAAGTGTAATGACACGTAAAATTCTAGACAACTGTCCTTTTTCAGATTTATTTCCTTATTGTCAGACCCAACAGATGTACTCAGGAATATGTAATTATAATATAATACAAAATATATATTGTAGTGCTGTTGGTCGATTGAAAAAAAAAGCATTTATTTAATGGCCGGTAGTCGTGCATGAATTATTTTCAATGCAATTAAAAATGTAAATGCAAAAATGAACGCGCTAACTTTGACATCACTAATGTAATCTAATCGCAAATGAAGAACCTGAGGGTAAAACACAAAAAACATAAGATGAAAAGTGTACGCTTGGAAGAATACACTGTAAAAAGTCAAAAGGTTAAATTATCTGCGTCATTTATGGTCAAAATATCTCATGAGACTTAATTCTGGTGGTAAGACCTGTTTCTTGATGACACATCATATTTCAACAAGTGCATGTGTGCACTTATTCATTAGATAATTATACATTTATTGCATTTAATGACCTTCACACAATTTTTTTAGTGCTAGTAGTTTGGGTCTCAAACAACTGCAAAATGACGTGATGCAAAAATAAAAGTATCAGAGTCACATTAAGTAAACTTCACTTAAAAGTTGAAATACATAATTAGATGAATCCCGGTTTCTCCTCTGTCCCTCTTCCATCTGTAGCTCATCACCTGGAGGAAAACTCAACTCCTCACCAGCATACGGAGGTCACGGGGGTCACCGAGGTCACAGGGGTCACTGAGGTCACGGGGGTCACCGAGGTCACGAGCACAGAGAAAGCAGCCCCGCAGTTCTGGGAGATTAAGTGGGATGTCTAAAGCCATGCTGCCATTTTTAAAGCCGGTTCCCCACTTTTCTTGTGTCTCAAAATATGTTTCAGCCCATTTTTAAACATTTTTTTTAAAAACTGCATTAAACTAATCTTTCTCTTTTTTCTTTTTCTTTTTTTAAATTAAAACGATCTCATTTCCAACTTTGATGGAAAAAAAAAATCCAAATACGTGTTTGTTCAGTTTAGGAGAGTTTGATGTAAAAAAAGCAACAATCATCTTTGTTCTCAGTTCATAAGATAGTTCAGTTGTCATGGGAACCTGTCTTGCTCCACTTACATTTAAAAAAAAAAAAAGAGAACCGGTTTCGCCCGAATAAAAAAAAAAAGTGGCTTGATTGACTTTCACCCTCAGCAGCCTTTTGTTAACCAAACTGCTTTTTAAATGAAACCTGTAGGAATGAAAACATGAATAAAGGTCTTGAATTGAATCGGCGGTGTTCCCTCTGATTTCACCTCGACAGGAAGTGACATCACGCCGGCGTTTCACCCGGAGCGGCTGTCAGGCGTGAGGCCACACCCCCCCACCGCGTCTCGCCTCGTCGGTTTAAACCATCACGGAGCTGCGCGACTCCCACAAGAAAACTAGCGAGCAGACCGAGTGCTGATTGGTGGGTTTATTGAGCTGGTTCAGTAAAAGGCGAGAAGGGGGGGTGAAAGGGGAGGGGGGGGGGTTACAGGTTTAGTCCATTTACCCACAATTCCTCCAGTTTACTGCGTGACACAGACCAACGACGGTTTAGGAGGGGACATGGTGACCGACTGCCAGCAAAATAGAAGCAAAACTGCTCATAAATAACTTAGAGCCACATATAAGAGCTACAATATGCCCAAAAAATTCATCCAATGCGATAATTTAGCCGTCTGCCGTATTCAAGTATGAATGAACTTCGCTTAGAGCTTCTGCGTTTGCCTCCATCTTCCTTGGAAGAACCTTCTGAGCTCCACCGTCCGGGCGCTCGGGGGGGCCGCCGCTCAGTTCCTGAGGCTACATCCTCAAATCTGAACTTGGCAGGGCTGAATTCTGTGGTTCTGTTGTGATCCTACAAAATCAGGTAGAAGACAACTTGACCGTTTTCGTTTTTTAGTCGAGTCAAACTGAACTCATACGGGGTCGTCTGAACTCAGCGGCTCTCGTGTGACCTTTCGACCCACAGCCGACCTCAACGAGACTCTAAACAGCCTTTCAGATGAAGGCGAAATGTCTTCAACAGGAGTCCACTTGTCTTGTGCCCGAACTCTCGGGATCACCTGATGACCCGGAGGACGGAGAACCTGACACAGTTCAGGTACTCGGTGGCGTTCCCGGCCCGTCGGGCTCGCGGAGCTCTAAGCTTATTTCACGGTAACGTTAAGGAGGTTAAGACATTCTACGTCCGCTCAGTTAGGTGGCGGTTTACAGTTTTAGAGGGCGGGACAAACGTTGGCGGTCGTGACGCTGCACTGATGGGGGCTCACAGAAGGACTGGCTGATGGGACCACTTCGGCTTTGCAAGCACGGATTCTTTGGGGAATATAAAACTTCCGCCCATCAGTAATTGTCTGTAGCTTCTGATTCCGGGCATCTCAGGCACCCTGTTGCTCTTAAAGGTATATTTCCTTTCTTCTGTTCTGGCTACCTGTAGCAGTAGGCTCCATACAGCCGCACGGACTTATCAGGGAATCCAAACGAGCGCACTCCCGCCTCCGGAAGGCCTCCGCAGCGCTTCCTGGGGAAGCTGATTGGAAAGCGAACGCTGCCGTCTTTCAGCCACCCGCCGTTGCACTGGTCGTACTTTTGGAAGCGCCAGGCGGAGTAGAGCTGGCCGACCAGCGCCAGCCCGGCTCCCTGGCGCTGGCATGCTTGTCCCGCCTGCTCGAAGGAGAACGACCCCGATACGTAGAACACCGACCCTGCGGGAAGAGGAGATATTGACAGAATCGTCCAGAGAATCGGAGAGAAACTTCCGGGGCTTCCTCAGAAGAACTAGACGCACTGCAGCTTGCTGGTCCGGTTTATACCTGCATTCTGTCTAACAGCCAGCAGGCGGCGACTCGGCTCGCCATTTTTTATCTCAGTAAACCTTCTTCTAAGACAGAAGTTCACGGCCTAAAATCACCACAATCAAGTCTGGGCATTCATTTGGAAAATTATGGTCCATTTAGAGTCAAACTGGCGAGAATGCGGGGCAGGTTTTTAAGGTGTGGCTAAGCTGTGACTGACAGCTCGCGACCGCGGCAACCCTCTAGATCAAATATGGTCACCTGTTTGCCTTGAAAAAAACCCAAGATGGCGACAGCTAAAGTGGTGAAGGAGTACGTTTTTTTTCCCAAAAGTGAGGTGCCGAAGCCGCTTGTGATGGATTGACTGATTTTCCCGTCCTCGTCCGAACTCACCGGAGCTCAGCGAGGTGAAGCAGAAGGCGTCGAAGCGATCGCGGTTCTTGTCTTTTGGTCCGTAACTGCGAATGCCAGAGAGCAGCTCCCCTCCGCAGGCGGGTCGAGCTTCGATCACGGGATAACGGACGGTCCCGTCGTGGAGCCAGCCGGCATTGCACCAGTCCAGACCCTCGGTCCAGGCTGCAGGAGGAAGCAGGTGTGGCGGGTACCATCTGGAAACATGCTGCTGCTGGAGGATGCTTCACTTACCTCTGTACAGCTGGTCAAACGTGGCCAAGGTGCCGTCCTGCTCAGCACAGGCCTCCTGAGCCTCATGGAAACTGAATCTGTAGCGTCCGTCTTTGCTCTGGTACGGGAAAACCACGCCTGCGTAAGGAAGGGATGAGTGACACGCTCTGCTTATGCATTCGGAAAGGCCCCAAAAACACGAGTCCTCTTTGCAGACTTTACATCTGCATTTAAGTACGATGCATCCGTGAGTCCTGGCTGGCCGACTGAGGGTCAGAGTCTGGACCAGGAGTCTGGAGCCTCATGGATTTTAGACTTTCTTATGGGCGGATCTCAGAGGGAGAGAGTCGGCAACTCTTCGGGCACCCCGGAGGGCAGTGTGGTGACAGTTGTTGTCGCAGACACCCCGGACACCACCGAATTAAGTCTGCTGACGATGCGGCTTTGGTCAACCCGTTGGAGCAGGATGAAGCCAGGTGGTCCAACCCCCAAACAACTGCTGACCGGTGTGAGTTCTCGCCTGAATCTGGGCACTTCTGAGACCAAAGACCTGATCTTGGATGTTAGAACTGTCGCTCCATCTCAGGTCAGTGGAGAGGAGATGGAGGTGCTGACGAGAGTGGAACAACCCTGGTCTCACTATAGATCACAAAGTCTTGTGGGACCAAATGTGCTGACAGTGTCCCCTGTTGTATTGTGGCCGGTATGGACGCTCTAAAACCACCCACAGAAATAACCTATGGGGAAAATCATGCTGGCTCAGGTCTGGACCTGACAAGGTAGGCTTTGTGGGGACACATCCTATCCAGAAACTGCTTTCTGGTCAGGGGTCCAGATACCCCAAAATCAGGACCGATCCGGCTGAAAACCTGTTTGTTCCCATGGCGATAACCGAACAAAAGGCCAAACACCGCGGATGTGCAATAACCCTTCAAATTCACCGGACCTCCTGGTGTGGTTGGGCAATTTTGATTATTTTTTAATATTTGCTGACACACATTCTGGACTGTTGCCGTCACCTTCTATCCTCAGGGGAACCACCACGCTCTCGTCCTCGATGCCGTCCACCAGCTCGCAGCGGTAAACGCCGCCGTCCTCCAGCTGCAGGCGGCCCAGCTGCAGCGAGGCGTCCATGGCGTGGGCCCTGCGCAGGGTCGCCCGCGGCCCCAGGCGGCCGTACCGCTTGGAGTCCTCGGCGTTCGAGATCATGATGACGTTCTCGGGCCCCGCGCGCCCCGGTTCCAGCTTGGTCCACTTGACCCGGTAATGGCTGGGTTTGGTTCTGAGGATGCACGGCAGGGTGGCGCTCTCGCCCCTGCGGCCGATGACCTCGGCGTACACGGGCGGCTCCAGGAGATACGTCAGCGCCGGGGCTGCGGCGGCTGAGGCGGGAAAAGAGGAGGTAACCTGACACTCCAAAATAAAAGCATGTGGATCTAAGTCCAAATACAGCTGAGGAAAACACGCATGCAGCATTTTGAAGGGTAAATGTGAATAAAAAAAACCCTCCTGAAATATCACACAGGTCACAGAGAGGTCGACCTTTGACCTTTTGGGTACAAAATTTCCCCATTTCACGAACTTAAACCACCTCGGGGGCGAAAGTCCAGCAAGTTCGGTACAAACGTCAACTGGAGCTCAGGGATGAACTGGTTAGATTTTGGGGTCAAAGGTCATCGTGACCCCTCCAAAAACCATATTTTTAGCCGTAACTCTCCATCCTCAATCTTGATCGCTGATGATCAAGTTCCACACAAATGTCAAAAAGGATGTGACGGGACAGGATGACCTTTTGTATGGAAAAGGTCAAAGGTCAACCTTTCTGTGACTTGTCCCATTTTGATGAATAATTCAGGAGCGTCTGGAGGCTGCTGCTTCCACTTTGGCACAAATGTGCGTTTGGAACAAACCACAGTTTGGTGGCCAGAGGTCAAAGGTCATGTATTTGCTGTACTGTAGCTACTCTACTCTACCTGCTCTACTTGTTCTACTATGCCTGCTCTACCCGCTCTACTGTACCCGCTCTACTGTACCTGCTCTACTGTACCGGCTTTACTGTACCCGCTCTAGCAGCTCTACTGTACCCACTCTACCCGCTCCACTCTCTACTCTACCTGCTCTACTGTACCCACTGTACTGTACCTGCTCTACCAGCTCTACTGTACCTGCTCTACTGGACTCACTCTACTGTACCCAGTCCACTGTACCCGCTCCACTGTACCTGCTCTACTGTACCCGCTCCACTCAACCCGCTCTACTCTACCAGCTCCACTGGACTCACTCTACTGTACCCGCTCTACTGTTCCCGCTCCACTGTACCTGCTCTACTGTACCCGCTCCACTGTAACCACTCTACTCTACCCACTCCACTGTATCCGCTCTACTCTACCCACTCTACCAGCTCTACTGTACCCAATGTACTGTACCCACTGTACTGTACCCGCTCTACTGAACCCGCTCCACTGTACCCGCTCTACTGTACCCGCTCCACTGTACCCGCTCCACTGTATCCGCTCCACTGTACCCACTCTACCAGCTCTACGGTACCTGCTCTACTGTACCCACTCTACCAGCTCTACGGTACCTGCTCTACTGTACACCCTCTACCCCCTCTGCTGTACCTGCTGTGTAAATGGCGGCGAGGCAGTTTGCCGTCAGCAGCAGGATGGCAGCGGGGTTCATGGCAGCAGGGTTGATGGCGGCAGGGTTGATGGCAGCCGGGTTGATGGCAGCCGGGTTGATGGCAGCCGGGTTGATGGTAGCCGGGTTGATGGCGGCAGGGTTGATGGCGGCAGGGTTGATGGCGGCCGGGTTGATGGCGGCAGGGTTGATGGCGGCAGGGTTGATGGCGGCAGGGTTGATGGCGGCAGGGTTGATGGTGGACGCAGACTCACTTCCAGCTCCTGCAGTTTAAAGCAGAGCGGAGCCGGATTCAGTTTTAAGGTGGCAACAAAACAACATTCTTACAGTTGAAAACTCAGCACTGATCCAGCTGGGAGCGAGTGTTGTTACCATGGCGATGCCTGACGACTAATCACACGGGGAACTCCCGAACCTGCTGCAGTATTCACCGCCTTACTGCTTTACATCGGAGTATTCAGGCAATCATTGATGCAGACCGGAAAATGAGTTCCTCCACCCTCCTGGCCGTGCCCCCCCCCACACCCGATGGAAAAGTAAAGCAAGTCTGGACCTGTGCAGCAGACGCAGGCGTCCGATCACCCTCCTACATCCTCCATCCTCCATCCTCCATCCTCCCGCACGGCCGCGCGCTCTCCTGCGGGGGTCAAATCAGGAAAGTTCCTTCATGTGTTCATCAGTCCGGGAGGAGGAAGCTGCCGCTCACTCCGCTCAGGTCCTCGCTCCGAGTCCTGAATGTTCAGCTGTCAAACCCCCTTCATCTCTCTCCCTCTCTCTCTCTCTCTCTCTCTCTCTCTCTCTCTCTTTCTCTCTTTCTCCAGGATGAAATACTGGAGCTGCTGCAAGAGGAAAACCTCCGACTTTAACACCTTCCTGTCCCAAGAGGGCTGCACCAAAGGAGCGCATCTATGGAGG
>CAAKHG010031825.1:1877-13009 GCA_901007715.1 Dactylopterus volitans | reverse complement strand
GGCGGCGGTGGCGCACAAAGAGCCACCGCCGCACACCCCTGAACCCAACAGCGTCCCGCAGCACGCGGGGATGCCCATCCCCACCTACCCGCCTCCGCCGGTGCACAGCATGATGCCGCCCAGCTACCCCCCGCCGGGCTACAACCAGTACGGGAGCTACATGCCTTACATGCACCAGCAGTGGCCGCCCATGTACCCGCCCCCCGGCATGCCCCTGCCCCCCCAGGCTGGCCCTGATGACTTCCCCCCCACCCTGCCATACAAACAGCCCTACAGCAAGCAGCTCCCCGAGGTCAAAGGTGAGTCTGAATTGTCGTCACCGCGCACGGCAACGTCGGGGTCTCATGAATCCGAGGGGGTTTTTTGATTAATTTGCTTTTAGCTTCATTTCTTTTTTTTCCACTCAAGGCGGTTAAACTTGAAACCGAATCTATTTGCTTCCAAATCTAATCGATCAAATGATGGTCAGAATATCAATGTCCGCTCATCGGTCTCACGTCACAAGGATCGTTCGAACGTAAACGAATTAGAGGCGTAAGTAACAGTTGCTCCGACGGCGCCCGACGTTAAGCCGCTGCGGTTCGTCCCCTCAGGCCCGGGCAGCAGCTCCTCGCTTCAGGATGGCGAGAGGGGGAACGCCAAAGTCAGCAGCCACGACGCGAGGGTGACGGAGGAGGAGAACAACGAGAGCCAGAAACAGAAGGTTTGCCTTGTTTGTTTTTTTTAAAAACTCGCTGACTCGTGGAATGACGACCCCGGGAATGTGACGCTCAAAACGCTGGTTGTGGGTTGGGTTGTGCCTCGAGGTCCTGGAGGAGCGAGAGAAGCTGAAGCAGGACCGGGAGCTCCGGATGAAGAAGAAGGAGTACCTGATGAAGGAGCTGGAGAGACTCCGGAAGCAGCAAGGTTTGCCATCATCTTTTTTTTTTTTAGCAGTTTTCGGGTCCGGGGGTCACGTGAACGGGTCCACTGATAAAAATCACCGTCGCATGCTTGCCACCAGGCGAGCTGCTGAGGAAAAAGCGCCGGGAGAAGGACGGCCACAAGGACCCGCTGCTGCAGGAGATCAGCCGCCTGCAGGAGGAGGTCATGACCCAGATCTCCAACCTGCGCAAGGAGCACGAGGCCGCCGAGAGGAAGCGCAACGAGATCGACAAGGTGGCGCTGATCCTGGGCCTGAGCCCGTCGGACCGGCCCCGCAGGCCGCGGAAGCCGGCCGACGACCAGGAGGACGAGCCGGCGCAGAGGAAGAAACGCGAGTCGGAGAGGAGCCCGGAGCGGCCGCCGGCGCCCGGCGCCTCCACGGCAAAGGTACACACACACCTGCAGAGGAGGTAAAACAACCAGGCAACACCGCTGAATCTGGTCTCAGGCGGGCTGCCTGTTAGCAACAGAGCTAGCGGTTAGCGTGCCACGGCCCGCCACGGTCAAACGGGAGAGTCTGAGCTCTCAGCTTTGGGTCAGCTGGTTTTTACACATTTAATTTAGCGACTGATTGCTTTTAAAAAACAAAAACAAAAAAAAACTAATTAATGGCAGAATTTGCTGTGATTAATCATGCTTAATTGCTTTGTCTCTCCTTCAGACTGAAGCTTGCGACAATGGGTATTTAAATGGTTAAATTTAAAATGATTTCTCTCAGTCCATTATCTTCTGCTGTGTTAATTGGGCGACAGCAGCTGTGTTAATTGTGCGGCACAAACAAACAAACAAACAAACAAAAATCAGCACATTAATTTCGACGGCACCAACTTGTTCACTCTCACCTTTTTATATTCGGGTGAAACTTTCTGTGCTGATGAGCAAACGGGAGATGATTTTTTTTTTTTCGTTTGACCTCCAGGAGTCCAAATTCGGTGGTTTTCCTTCTTCTTGTGTGTCTGTCTGTCTTATCAGTGAAGTGTTTTTACATCATAGCCAGGGATCTTTGCTAAAGGCTCAGGACAACATTCCTTCTCGGTGTCAGTTATGTTCACATTAGTTTAAAAAAACCAACAAACCTGTTTTGACTTTAATCAGAGCAGTTTGTTAAATTAGAGCAGAATTCTGGTGTTTTGGTATGTAGGCCTGGGCGGTATCAGGTATTACAGTATAGCAGGGTATTTACAAACCTTTTATCTCATGATTTTTCATCACCAACAACGATGAAGAGGCTTCGGCCTCTATGAAAACGACCAGGATCATTGCGGAGGATCATTTACTTCTGCTTCGGCGTTGTGAAGGGAAAAAAAAGCTGACTTTGAGACGGAGTCTGGGACAAATGCGCTTTAGCGTGAGGCGGGAAGGCCTTCAGATTCGACTGCGACATCCCTCGAAACCCTCCCCAGCCCCTCACTGTCCCACCACTTGATTTCATAACCTTTCAAGATGTGGAGCCGCGGCAGTTGCGTGTTTTAAAATGCAGTCAAGAGTCAGCAGCGGCGCAGGCTGAGCAGCAGGTAAGGCTCTTCTCTCTTTTCCCCCTCCGCCACCGAGAAGTCCGAGCTAGTCACTAGGGGTCTTTTGCGCTCGCAGCTCAAGTTGCAACTAGGATTTGACTTTTTTTTTTTTTTCCCCATCAGAATTTCAAAGTAACTTGTAGTTTTTAAGGTGAAACCATTCCTCAAAACGCTGCTTTAGACTGACGTGTCGACGCTGTAGTGAGACGATGCGTCGTAGTACACGGCGCCGGCCACAAGAGGCCTCCGCTGAGAGAGATGGCGACCACTCGTGATGATGAAGAGAGGACCCCTCCCCCCCCCAGTATTTCGAAGCAGTATTTCGGGAGTCGAGCCCACACACACAAAGCTCAGCGTGCGTTGCCTCGAGGAAGCGGTGGCCAATGAGGGCGACGCGTCGGCTCTCGCGACCCGCAGGCCGTCCCGGCTCCGCCCACTGACACATCCGGGACTGCTGCCGTGTCGTCGGGCCCTCTGGCATGAACCTGCGGACGAGGAGCACTTTTTTTTCCCTGCTTGTCTGTTGTCCGTAAGTATTTCAAGCGCCGCCGGGCTTGTCCAATTAGGCTCATTTTTTGCTCATTTTTGTATTTACACTGTAAAACTCTGGAAGCTAAGATCAAATAGATACCGCCCAAGCCTATCGGTGTGTAGGAAGAGAGCCGGCTGAAGTCAAGAGATATGAGCCTGTTTTTTTTTTTTTGTTTGACATGAACATTGTGAAATGAACTGCTCTGATATTTGCAGACTGAAAACCATATTTAAAAAAAGAAAAATCTAATAATTGGTCAGTATGAAAATAATCCCTACTCAGAACTTCAAAAGGCTACACGATGTGGTAAAAATTCTGTCTAATATAAGGCTGTATGCCATTAAAGATGAGAAATACTAGTGGGGACAGTAATAATAATAACAGGTATTTCAAAAATCTGCCATTTCCAGGTCAACAGAATGAATCATAGAAGGCGAATAGGTTGGTTATTGTTGCAAAGGCATGATTTTGGCAAGTTTATTTTGATCTCGAGTGCTTTGCCTAAACCAGAGAAGCGGGAAGGACACAAAAAATAACCGAGACATGAAAATTTAAGAAGGGCTTGACCTGGTAAAGTGGATGATGAGGTCATTCACTGCATCTGAATCTTTGTTTCACGCGTTTCCCTCGACTTCGTCTTTGTCGGCGCGCCTGGTCGCCCTGCCCGACCTCCGCAAACGCACCCGTGGGCGCCCTCGCGCTTGCCGGCCTGGCCCACCATCGCGCACACACGCGCACACACGCACACACACACACACACGACGGGCGGTGGGTGTCCGCGATGTCACTCCAGCCGGCAAACGAGGGCGCTGGAGGCCCGACTTGATGGGCGTTACAGCGCGTCACGTGTTGGAGCTGCATGAATTGAAAAGTAACTCCTTAAGTATACTTGGTAAACAAAGTATGTTTTGGTTGTGGGTGGAATCAATACACCTGCAGCTAAACGAGCATTTTCCTCACATTTTCGTAGACAAAGTAATCCACCAGTTACCAAGGAAGTAACCCAGATTAATGAATAGCGAAACAGATCGTTGTTCGCCGTTTGGCTTGCATGACAAGATGGTCCGGTCTTGTCCCGACAGCTTGAACATAGATAGCCCGGCAACCAGCTTATGTCCAGGAGCAGGGGCGCAGGCTTTGATACAAACATTTAAAAAAAAAAACAATGCACATTACAGGTCGACGTGTCCACGTGTGGAAAGGTTTCACTTTCTAGCTTTTTTCGCGAAACTCGAGCCGGCACTCAGACTCGAGTCTCAGGAGGTTTTTCGTAGGCCGTTTAGAGGTTGCTCGCGCTAGCAGAGCCACGGCCGTAGTCTCGCGAATTCATGTTGACAAACGTCCTCCAGCCTGGAAGGAGCTGCAGGTAAGAAACATTGCCCATTTTCACATTTTGTGGAGTTTAAAAAAAAAAAAAAAGAATAAAACCCTTCTGTCCAGCGTTTCTGTCGGAGTAAACACTTGTGTTGGCATTGTTGACCCTCCTCCATCTTTGTTTCCCCTAGCAGACCGCCTCAGCGCCACCAACATCCAAAGCGTCCTCGGACCGGCCGGCCTCCGCCGCCGCCCCGCCGCCTTCGACTCAGACCCCGCCCCCCGAGCCGTTTGAATACTATGACGCCGGGAACCACTGGTGCAAAAACTGTAACCTCACCTCTGGTTCCATGTTTGATTTTTTCACACACTTGCACAGCAAAATCCATCGGAAGGTTGGTTTCCATGCTTTTTTTTTTTCCTTCCTTTTTTTTTTTTTTACTTTGATTTGCTCATGTTCTTTCGACAAGACGGCGCGTCTGATTTCACCGCAGTAAACCGGCAGTACCGGCTGATTACAGCGTCCTATACTTGCGTTATGACTTCACCCCGTCTCTGTCATGGCTGAGATATTAAGAGCACACACAGGCGTCATCTCATACCGATCATCTAAGGAGAACAGCATCGATATCTCAGTCGGCTTGTGAGCAGCTCGAACTCGCACGATTGGACGAGTGCAAGCTAATGCTAAGCCTCCTGAGATGTGGTCCTCATTTTTTTAAAGCCAGATGCTAACATGCCGTCAGCGATGGTCCCTGCATGTTTATCTCTAGCAGGTGCGACGATTACTATGTTCACAACGCTGTGCCGGCATGGTGGGCATCAGCATGCTAACATTTGTCATGTCAAGTAAAAGCCCAATATGGATCATCAGTAATCAGCATATAAGATAAGATGCACCTTATCAGTCCCACGATGGGGTAAATTTACAGTGCAGCAGAAAGTGGACAGACGGTGTCAATAGGAAAAGAACAATGAGTAATAACTAAGTACAAGAATTGTAATACTAGCAATAAACCAGTGTGATGTTGGTGAAAATATACTTGATTGTGACGGCGTAGCTTTCAGACGGAATATACGAAAGGAAATAAATGCACAGCTGAATATACGTTGAATATTCACTGCAGAGCGTAGAGCTAGATGTTAAAAAAAAGGCCTAAAGGAATTGCGCAGTGCTTTATGTTATGTAATTTTATGAATCATTCAGGTCAAACATCTACAGCTTACAGACGATGTCGTCCAGCGCTGTTGTATTCACAGCCTTTTAAGCCTTTTAAAAACGACCTTACGTCTGCTTTGCAACTACCTGGCAGTGTGTTTTTTAATTATTTATTATCGGTTCATATGCCGATTCGTGAATGTGGTGAGTGTCACCACATCTGCGACTTACCTGTAAGCGAAGCACGTCAGCGGGAAAAACCGAGAGGGCGACCAAAGTTAGTCGAAACAGTGTCAAGTTTACGACATCCGAGTCTTAACCAAAGTGGTGGAGTGTCACTGTTTCCATAGCAGCAGGGCTGGACTTAAGTCAACCCGTGTTTAGTAGCATTTCTTACCCACTTTCATGCGGTTATGCCCAAAAAATGCATACTTGCTGCTTACGAAATGGTTGTTCTCAGCAAAATTGTCTCCCAGCAAAATGCAGTTGAATCTGATTGTTTTACAGACTTGATTTTAATTTTTGACGTTGACTTTCCGCCCCCGTTACTGCTGCTTTCACTCGGTGAAACCAGAGGCCGCCCTCTTTTGTCTTGCAACCATTTGTAACCGTTTTATTTATTTATTTATTTATTTTTTAGACAAATTTATGAATGCAAAATGGACAACGCACCAGTCGGTCAAAACACAGTGGTGCTGTTACAAGGGCGAGCCCTCCATGACACGTTTTAACTCTCTTCTGGTGCTCCACAGACTCTGGACCCTTATGACCGACCCTGGGCAACTGCGCCAACCAAAATCAATAAAGGCATGTTGTCAGAAGAGAAGCTGACGAAACCCGCCAAAGGTAATTGTTTTGCACATTAAGCCCTTTTATAAAAAAAAAACAACAAAAAAAAGTTATTTTGAGGTTGCACTGAATGGTTCTGGTCTCCGAGCTGCTGAATTTTGTTAGCCGCCGTCTTCTGCTTCCAGGTGGCTTTCAGTCTGGATCTCTGCCGCAGTTTCTCTGTGTCTCTTAATGAAAACTGTGCACATGAAGTGACAAAGACTTGCATCGGGACTCCGGGAGGAGTTTCTCCTCCGCACCTGCACTGTCTCCTCCCTTCGCTCGCCCCCGCCCCCGAACCGAAGGCCTAAATAATAGATTTCCCCCCCGCTTTAACTTTTGGAAAGTGTTCCTCACCACGGCCGCGTTTGTCCGCCGCTGTGAAACGTGTGCGGTTTGAATCGCTATCGCTGAGCAGTTTCACCACTCCCCCACCAGTCACTGCTCTGAAAGGGCACTCTCCATTCACCTGCGTATCTCACCAAATACCTTGAGAGCCAAATGTTGCCTCTGTAACCTTCTCCTGTCGCGACAGGTACAAAGACACGGCGACGTCCAGCAGGTAAACAGAAATGACGACTTATTTTAGCGCCTCCCGTTTTGGGTTAAACCGCCCCGGGCCTGTGTTTTTGCTGCAGGTTCCGAGTTCCTGCTGCCCGTCAGAGGGTTCTTCTGCCTGCTGTGCAAAGAGTTTTATGGAGACGGCATCTGCGCAGAGGAGCACGTCACCACGCATTCTCACAACGAGAGATACAAGGTAGCTATTGGCCGCAAGCCGATTGTTTTGTCACGTACTCGTTTTGGGCGATAGTTCTGCCGCCTAAATACAAATACGAAGAGGGTAAATGGAGTTTAGTGTCTGCTGATGGCGGTGCGGCAACATGTCTTTGTTGAGCCCAGAACACTTCAGAAAACGGGTCAGGCAAGGCACGCGGTGCATGAATGGTAAAAGCACCCACAATAGATTTGATGATATCATGAATGTTGCTGTGCAGTGTCAGACAAGCAGTCAAAGGTGGACCCCCCTGGGGAATATAGTGGAGCACTTGGCAGCAGCTCCAGAGCCAGATATCAAGCCCACCCAGTCGGGTAGAGAGGGAAAAAAAAATGGTGCTAAAAGAGCATAAAGCTTGGATTTTCTGTGTTGTTCCATCGAAGCCTTTTTTTATTCTGTTTTGCTTGGTTTGATGCGAATACAACTTTTAATATGAGAAACCACGCAGCCTGAACTCCTATAGGCATAATGGGAATTACAAGCATTGTGCATATGATGGGCAGAAGTCCTTTTTATTAATTTCTCTCTCCTGTCTCTCTGTCGTGATGCCTCCTCCACCAGAAACAAATGTATGAGAATCCTCTGTATGAGCAGAGGAGGAACCTGGACCGACAGGCAGGACTGGCCCTGGAATCCAGCGGAAAGAAACGCAAACACGAGGATGAAGATAGAAGCAGCAAAGACAAGGAGGGGAACAACAAGCACAAGAAGGAGAAGAAGGACAAGGAGCGAAAGAGGGAGGAGGAGGATGACGATGTGCGGAACGAGGAGAAATCTAAAGCCGAAGAGGAGCAGAAGCCCAAACCAAGCAGGAAAGAGGAGGACTTTAAAAATGCCAAGAGCCGGGAAGAGGAGAGTCCTTGTTACAGCAAGAAGGATGAGGATGAAAAGCATAAATACAAGAAGGAGAGTAAATATCGGTATGGCCGAGAGGAAGAGGACAAAGCAAAATCCAGTCGACGAGACGAGGAAGACCGATACAAGTATGGCGATGAGCATCGATACCGGTACCGCAGAGAGGATGACGACAGAGGCGACGGCCGGCCTAAACATGACGACGATAAGCATAAAGTTAGCAAATACTCCGATTCCAGATCCAGGTACGACAGGGAACGGGATGAAGTAAAAGTGAAGGCGGAGAGGGAAGCTTCTGCGAAGCCCGAGCTGGGGAAACCGGCCGGGAAGCCGGAGGTCGGCAGGCAGCACGAGCCCCCCTCGAAGCCATACGACCCGCCCAAAATCCTCTGCGGACCCAGCCCCGCCATGAGGGCGAAGCTCCGCAAGCAGAGCCTGGAAGCGGGCAAGCCGGCCCCCATGGCGAGTCCCGCGTTCGGGAAGTTCACGTGGAAGAAGCGGGAGAACATCCTGGCAAAGGAGGCCCAGAAAGTGGCCGCCGAGTTCATCAAGGACGACGAAATGGCGGCGAAGGAGAAGACGGTTTCGGCGGAAGACTCTTTTGCAAAGTCTATGGCCTTTGCCAAGGAGATCGCTGACAAACTGTCAGGTCAGAGCAACATGCCTCCGCCCTGGGTGTCCAACGGCTCCAACCGCGGAAGGATTCGGCCCAACCTCCCTGCCCCTGCTGCAGTCATGAGGAAAACGGCCATGATGGGAAAACCCGCACCTCTGAATACTTTCCTCTCCATGAGGCCGCAGAACTCGAGTCTGCAAGGTTCTTCTCCGCTGTTCCCTGTTCCAGGCGTAAACAGCCCCGTAGCATTCCAGGCTGTGCCCAAGGTGTCCTCGTGTGCTCCCCAAGCGTCGAGTTCTGCTCAACCAGAGTTGGATAAGCCTGTGCCTGTTCTGCCGGCGTCTAAACCACAGCAGTTTGCGCTGAAGCCTGCGCTGCCAGAGCCTGGACTCGTGCCACCAGGCACTTTGGCATCCGAGGCTAAAACTGTGACATCAGAGGCCAAATCCACACTGTCAGAGACTAAGCCCACGCCGTCGGAGACGAAGCCTATGCCATCGGAGACTCAGCCCACGCCGTCGGAGACTAGGCCGGCAACGTCGGACACTAAGCCCACGCCATCGGACACTCAACCAGCGGCGCCAGGGGCTAAGGCTTTGACACCGGAAGCTGGACCCTCTCAATCAACAATGGTGAAAATCGTGTCTGACGTGGCCGCCCCGGGCGTCCCAGAGAGCGAGCAGACTCAGACCGTGTTCGTCAAGCCCCCGCCCCTCATCAGCAAGGGCGAAGGGGTTCCGAGGTCTGAGAAACTGAAGACCAACCTGGCTGCAGCCAAGGCCAAGGACTTATTTGACATCTTCTACAGCGGCGCCGGCCAAACGGGTCCATCCTCCTTCAGCAAACCAGTAACGGCGGAAGCCAGAGCCGACAGACTTGGCGTCACTAAAAGTCCAGTCCAGGCCCCGAGCATTCCAGCGCCCCCTCAGCCTCAAGACAAAACTGAGCCCCAACCTCTCACTGAGATTTTTTCCCTACAGACCGATTCAAACTTCTCGGCACCGACCCAGTCAAATTCGGACATTAAGATCGCTTCAGTTTGGTCCATGGTGCCTACCTCAGATCCGGCACCTGATGAGGCCCCATTCAGGATTACTTCCCAAGCATCAACTCAACCAGGACTGACATCGGTAGCTCTGTTGGAGACTCAGACTGCACTTCAAAACCAGTCTCTCCTCGCCCTAGAAAGTGAGCCTCCTCATTTACAACTAGAACCACAAACCCTGTCTGAGCCTCAGCCGGTTCCTGAAACCCAAACGGAGCCACACTCTGAACTGAAACCAGACGAGGACACCCTGCCCTTCCCGGAAACGCTTCCTGAAACATCTCCAATGACGAGTCCCGAATCCACACCGGGTCTTAAAACCAGGGGCAAAGCGGGTCAGGCAAAGAGGACCCCGCCCGCGTCCCGCCCTGTCCGGCAGACCCGATCCCAAACCCGGTACCAGACCCGGCAGCAGCAACAGCTTCAGCAGAGCCAGTCCGAGACAGAACCCGAGTCAGCTTCGGGAACCTCTGACTCAGAAGCTTCGGACCCTAAGGGCCAGGAGACATTGCAACACTCCTCCGACCCGCACCCGGACGACATGACGTCCAGCGAGGGCGACCCGAAAATGATGGAAATCACCCCTGAGACTCTGGGCCTCCCTTCTGACATGACCTCTCTGGATTTTGACTACGATTTCAACTTTGAATAGCGGTTTGCTGGACTGTGAGAGTCAAGGGACGGAGTTTTGTTTTCTTTGTTTTTTAAAAAAAACAACAAAAAAACCCACAAAAAACCATGAATATGTCTTGGAGGTTCACCCACCGCGGTCTTGTATCGATAACTTGCTCTATCTGAAGGCAGCTGGAAGAGGCCAGACACTCTCGGGACGACAGATTTCACAAGTTGCACAAAACATCAGCCTCCATCTGTTCAGACCAGTTACATGTTTTGGTACATCTTTCATGTCTTAAACAAGGAGTCCAATATGAAGGATGGATGTCAATTCCGTGTCTGTCGTCCAGTGCACAGGTAAACAGGTCCGGGGTGCGAAGAGAGAGAGAGAAAGAGAGAGAGAGAGAGAGCCCTTCAAAATTCCAAAAAATTCCTCATAAAGGACAAAAACAAATGGGAAAAAAAAAAATCGATGAAAATGTGGTAAATGGTTCTGCTGGCAAAGAACCTGCGCAAAAGATTACATCGTGATACTGAAGCCCCGACACAACGGCATTGCCATTTTAGGATATCAACAGAAAAATAGGGATGTTTTGAGATTTTCTTCCGGGGTTGGGTTGTTTTTTTGTTTTTTTTCCAACTTCAGATCACGTTCCAGAAGAACAGAAAAACATGTCTAAAAAGGTAAAATAAATTCACCTCCCGCCAGTCACACTGCAGCAAAAAAAAAGGAGCTGTCAAGCAGACAGATTTGAACAGTAAAAGATGGATATTTGGCGTCAAAATTGCTGCGAATTTGGACCGGCAAGCGAGTAACTGCGGGTTATTTTGTACATGAACATCAGGCACCGCAGACCAGGCGAGTAGGATCAATCTGTAGTTTGCTCGGAATCCCCCCCCCCCCCCCCCCCCCCCTTTTTTTTTTTTTTTTTTTTTTTTTTTTTTCCAAAAAAAA
>CAAKHG010031820.1:0-20943 GCA_901007715.1 Dactylopterus volitans | reverse complement strand
TCTTTCCAGTGGAACCTCTCTATGGAATAAATAATTAGCATAAGTTGTCCCAATTGAAGTTTTAACACAAGCTTATGTCAACAGTGGAAACAAGGTCATAATGACTCTTCAGGCGATGGCGGTTGGGCGACCAGATGGCGGCTGCTAGGGATGCTTTTTCCCTATCTTGATTGTCTTTTTCTCCTACTTCATTTTGTTGTCCATTAAATAATTCTTTCTTTACCTTAAAATTCTTTCTGACAGCCAAAATGTCTCCCAGCCTGTCCTCCGACTGTGATTGCTCCAGTGGTTAGGACTACTGCAGTATAACAGCCACCAGCAGCTAGCAGATTAGCTCACCAGTGAATGGAGGCTTTAAGAAAATGCACATATTTTGGCTGCAACAGGAGATCAGTGATAATTTTATACAGTCACAAGAGAACTGCTGCATGACATCTGGAGAGTCATATTTAATATGTCAAAAGTCATTTTCAGTGCTTCCCTGCACATTCACTATATTTTGTGGCTGGCTAAGTTTGAGAAATAATGTCTTTTTGTCGGTGTCATCAAGAATCAGTTGCATTTCGACATCCAAATGAAAAACTAACAAGGCAGTCTAACTGTGAGAGCTGCATCTGGTGAAAATAGAGCTACTTGCTTTCCCCAGTGTCAGTTGGAAAACTCGTTTTATGCGAGTGTGTATGAGATTTTAGTAACTGACCCTTAAATGTTTCAAATAGTTATTATTTGTTCAATAAATGTTGAGCATTTCTTTGTCCTTCACAAACCAGGATGAATTGAAGTATGGAACCAATGAGTTGAAAGTTTCTGAAGATGGCGGCTCAGTTGTGTTGAAGTGTTATGAAGTCACCACCAACATTTTGCTGAGTAATAAAAGTCTTAGGTCAGAGGTAGTCAGAGGAGTCAGAAATCAAATGGCAAATACAGTTTGGAAAATGAGTCTCCTTCACCATGCGTTTCCTATTGAAGCTCATATATCATATACTTTCATATGTTTTCGTTCTGGTCATAGGTGCATCCGATTGGAAAATTTAACGTTCTCAAAGTGAAATCTTATCTGAGCGAGGGAAGAGATGCCTTGTGACATTCCTATGGGAGTGCTCGCATTTGCACTGGTAAAGCTTGGCAGCCCAGAAAGCCCTCAGCCAACAGCTGTAGCCAGTGGTGGTCGTCTGAGAGGTGAACTCATCCCAAAGAGGCGTCGAGGGGGAGGAGGGTGTCGGGGGATCTCTCTTCATCTGCTGTCTCTGTCTCTGTTTTTTTTTGTCTGTGATTGACAGCTCCTGAAGACTAAACAGTCTTGTGGGTGGGCCACTCTCACTGACAAACAATAGCAAGTGCTTGCTTTCTCGCTGTCTCTCGTATGTGCACATACTTAGTAGTAGAATTGATCCTTCTTTAGTCGGGCCATACCTCATCATACAGCTGCTGCTGTATTTTGTTTGAATTATCCCGACACATTCCCACAAGGTCACTGCAGTTTGGTGAAGGCTCTTTGACCTCCAGGCTCAGACAACAGTCAGTGGCTTCCACACAATAGTTTGGAGAGGGACAATAAAAGTGGCGCCGAGCACTTCAGTTACTTAGCAGCTCGCAATGTGTAGTATTCAACACAGCATGTGTTGGCAGTGGGGTTATTTTTGAAATGGGAAAAGTATGCATAGCATCACTGTGTAAATAAGAGCCTGTTCCTGAGGATTTGACAAAGGGAGGTAGAAGAAAGGTCAGTGGGAGAATGTACATTTATTTTTAAGCATGCTGGTCTTGTTTGTACATGTAAGAGTTAGTCAGTCTGTATGTCAGCTATTGTTGCCTGATGTGGAGCGTGTGTGTTGCTGCTGTGAAGATGACAGACAGAGGGTTTATTTCTCTGTGTGTCCCAGCAGAGACGCTCTTGTATCATTCCTTCTTACCTGCCAGTTAGAAAAACCTTAGGCACAAAGTGAAGCCTTGAGGCCGTCACTCATCGACGGGTGGTTATGTTTATTTACAGGAGGCTCTTGGCCTTAATCCTCGTTTTCCTAAAGCGGCAACTGAAACGTATCAAGTGACACGTAATGAGCACATTTCCCCCCAAATCCCTTTTAATTGTTTGTTAGATGTTCAGTTTACTAATCAGTGAATGCCAAAGGCTTGGATGTCTGAGCGGCGCTCCCGTCATTGACTGATGTGTTGATATTAGAAATGACAGTCCATTCTCTGCAGAATCACCTCGGCTGTTTGAATAAAGTTTGTTGTTGCAAAATTTATTTCATTGCCTTTGTCTCTAAACAGCAATTTAAGAAGAATCTGAAGGGAGTGAATGGAAACAAAGACTTTGACCAGGACATGTTGGAAGACATCTACAATGCTATTAAGTAAGATACTTTCACCCAGCGGTTCTCACCTGGCTTTAATTAGCGACTGACCAATCAGGAGGTTGGGTGAACAGCCTCCCCGTCTCTCTTTAGCACAAATGTGTCTTTGCATGGCGTCTTAATGGTCTTAACACCATGAATCACACATGCTGTAACTGCACATCTGGACTTCACGAAACAGTGATCATGAGCATCGGTCTGACACAATCGCCCTCGCAGCTACGGGGCTCAGTAACTCAATCGGCAACTCAATTTCCCCATCCATCTGACAGTTTACACAATTCATTAAAGTTATATTTTTGTAAAATAAACTCCTGTCTTACGACACATCAAACACAGCAAACAATGAACCTCTTCAAGAAGGTTTGCTTGTTGTTGAACTTGCTGTTTAAGCTTCATATAGGTTTACTAACTAATCATGCTGATAGTGATCATTGAGATCGGTTGGATCTCTACTGAATGCTGGTGGGTGCTTGAAAATTTGAAGCATACGTAGGCATTGATAGTTCACGGTTTGTTTGTATGTTTTTTTGTTACAGCAGGGAACAATTCCTGATCTGAGTTTAAAGGTTTTTGCAGAGATGCTTTTGTTAAGGCAACTGATAAGATGTCACGCCAGCACAAATGACATAATCTTGCAGAAAATCAGTCCTGAAGCATGAGTGTATGTGAACTGGTACAACGGGGAGATGTTCTTCCTCTATAGGAATGAGGAGATTGTGATGCCTGATGAGCAGACAGGTTTGGTGAAGGAGAACTACGTATGGAGTGTGCTGCTACACCGTGGTGCTACACCTGAAGGCGTGTTCCTTCACCTGCCACCAGGCAGCTACGACCACGACTTATTCTCCATGACCTGGGGTCCAACCATTGCTGCGCTGTCCTACGTTTTTGACAAGAGCCTTGATGACAGCATCATCCAGAAGGCGATCACCGGCTTTAGGTACGCATGTTGGCGGAACAGGAAGACACAGCTCAACATTTCTCTTCTACAAGCCACTGATTCAGTCATATTGCAGAATCCCATATTTATTAAAACAGAAAAAGACCTCTCACGTATG
Organism: Dactylopterus volitans; assembly: GCA_901007715.1. NCBI lineage: Eukaryota > Metazoa > Chordata > Actinopteri > Syngnathiformes > Dactylopteridae > Dactylopterus > Dactylopterus volitans. Next base: position 17,525 of record CAAKHG010031820.1, on the reverse strand, counting down.
CCTTCCCAAGGAATAATCTGTACAGGTGTTGCTTTGAAGTTGTTCACTAACGTGTTTGTGTCTGTGCAGGAAATGTGCAATAATAGCAGCTCACTATGGCTTCAGCGATGTTTTCGACAATTTGATCATCTCCCTGTGCAAGTTTACCACTCTGAGCAGTGAGGTGAGAGACGGCCGTCTGCATGCCGCTCTGTAACTGCTCTGTCAGTCGTGACTGAGTGTTCATTGGTGTTATGTTTGAAGCAGTGCTTGTGATATAAAAAAACAACAACAAAACATTTAGAAGCATTTTTGTTAAATGATTAAGGGGGTTTCAGAATCCTAAAACCACTGATCCAATGATGCAACCCTGTAAAATATCAATAAATAATTACGATTATGTTGCAATTTACCATGAGTAAACTGGCAAGAAATTACCCAGAAATGTGGAAGGAATTACTAGGAGCTACAGGAGAATGAGTTTTTTAAATGAAGAAAACTGTATTTCTGATTATTAGAATTATTAATAACCTTCTAATGCCTTAGCCATTTTTCTAGTTATTGGTTCACCTGGACTTATTCCTCTAATAATGCTAGTAATTACATCAACCCTGTAGAGAGAAAAAAAATCCCCACATTCCGTGTTAAATTGACTCTCTTCCTTCATTATCTCAGCTGCTGATTGATAGATACAAAGGATCGTGTCACTCACAGGGCACCTCCTTTAGTAAGAGTTAGTAAAAGCTTCACATGCAAACACACATAATTAGCTGAATCAACCTCCCATTGGTGGGCAAGATGACAGTAAATATCTGCCTCATCGAGAGTCTTCAACAGAACTATGGCAAAACAAATAATTCACAAAAAAACATTATTCATGGGATCTGTGATCATAGATTTATTATATGAAGTCCCCAAACAAACATTGAAACATTGGAATTCCAGCTTGGTTAAGAAAGCTTCTGTAAGAAGGAAGATTACATGAGGACTGAACTGGGTCAGCACAACTGTTAGCAAAAAATTTGCCATATATGACTAAAGTCAGTATCAGGGGGTCAAAGGTGATGCTGTTTTAGCATTTTGAATTAAAGTGAAATGGAAGAACCTGAAAAGCCCTTGAGGGTCCTTTGTCATATCTTCATTGCCAAGAGCGATACTGTCACTGTTGAGACTCTAACCGTAAACGCATGATGGTGGCTCACGTGCTGCAAAGCCTTTCTCCTGAGATGAAGCACCTCCCCTGAAGAATTGTGCGAACGTGAACAACAGAGTTGCAACAATTTAATTGTAATGACTGAGTACTGGTGTGTCCTCTTCTCCTGCAGTCTGTGGAAAATCTTCCTACTGTGTTTGGCAGCAACACTAAAGCACAGACAGCAGCCAAGACAGTGTTTGACCTAGCCCATCGGCATGGCAACATCCTGAGAGAGGGCTGGAAGAACATCATGGACTCAATGCTTCAGCTGTTCAGGGCTGAGCTCCTGCCCAAAGCAATGGTGGAGGTGAGGTCTCACGCAGTGACTGGATGGCCTCTGCCACTACACGTAGAAGTCTGATTGCATTCCTAATGGTCTGCTGCCACCTACTGTTTAGTCTTCAAACACTGTACTTTGTTTCCCAGGTGGAGGATTTTTTGGAACCAAATGGAAAGATTTCACTTCAAAGAGAGGAAACACCATCAAATCGGTACATAAGTCATTTCGGAGGCTCTGTATTTACTATAGAAGGATTTAAAAGAATTATATCACATATATTTGATCAATTCGTAGCCGTCTGTACTCTTGACAAGATTTATACAAGATACCAACCGTCTCTAACAAGGAGAAACCTTTCTAAAAAAGAAAAGTCTTGGTCAAGAAGACCAAACAACATGGTGCTAGAGAAGGAAAGTAAAAAGAGAATCTCCTCCCCTGTGTCACGTCAGTGGAGAGTCTGCGGTGCTGAGTTTTGTCAACTGGCTGACCTTGAGTGGAGCCGAGCAGTCGGGACTCCGAGGACCATCCATGGAAAACCAGGAAGCCAAACAGGCCGCTCTTCTCTGCATAAAGGTACTCTTCATTTTCATCGTCGTCATCATCATCATCATCATGATGTAGATGACGTTTCCATTTCTAGAAAAGGCACCACATGCTTTTTAGAAAACATTTAAAAGCATTTAAAACCCTAGAATCAGTTAGTTGAGTAGTAGTTACATTTTCAGTCATACATGTTCACTTTTATTTGACAAGATTGTTTTTCTAATTATTCCCCTACCACTCCATTTTTGTTGTTCTTTGTCATTTCTAAATGGCCAATTGGAACAACATGTTTTATAATATCTTTATGATGGAAAGACTGTGGTGTTTCATCTTTATTAATACAGCAGTCTTTCTTGTAAACAGTAAATCTTTGTTATTTGAAATACAATAAGTATTTAAAGTAGTTTCTGCATACAAATAGTGGTGAACTTCTGATGAGTGAAATTAATTCATCATGGTGTCATCATGCTAGATCCCAAGTGTCTGCTTCTTTTATTTACTGTTCTATTTATGTACCGTTAAATGTGCATGAAAGATCAAACAGGTTGTCAAAGTCTTCATATTGTTATAATTGATAGCGAGATTATTTTTTTAGTTCAAATGAAACAAGTGACACTTTCATCACCTGTCTTAAAACTGGACTGCCTTCTGGGGATTTTTGAAATTGACTTAAAATTTGTCTACATATGGAATGTTCAGGTTCTTTATCATATAAAATGTGACATATAACAAGTGTTTCGTGTGTCCTTCTGTAGCAATGTGACCCAGAGAAGCTGATCACAGAGAGTAAATTCCTGCAGCTGGAGTCTCTACAGGAACTCATGAAGGTAGCTGTTTCTTAGCCACACATATTGTTTTTTATTGTTTTAAGATGTTGACTCTCTACAGAGACCCACAGACAGGCTAAAGCAACAGCCAAAAGATGCTTGTGTCCAGTCAGCAGCATTTTGTTAACTAGATGTTGCTCCTCAGGCCCTGATATCAGTCACCCCTGATGAAGAGACATATGATGAAGAGGACGCGGCCTTCTGCTTGGAGATGCTGCTGCGTATTGTTCTGGAGAACCGGTGGGAGGAGTCACTCCGCTCTCATTTGTCCATTGTTTTGTCCATCGTCATGTGTTAACAATTTTTTTTCGTATTTCGGTGTGTAGAGACCGGGTGTCGTGTGTGTGGCAGACCATGCGCGACCACCTGTGCCACCTCTGCGTTCATGCTAACGAGAGTTGCTTCCTGGTTGAGAGGGCCGTGGTGGGACTCCTTCGCCTCGCCATTCGCCTGTTACGCCGAGAAGACATCAGCTCCCAGGTAGGCCAGACACACTCCTCTACATGTTTATTCCTACGCGGAGCTGCGAGACAGGCAGAAACGGGAAGCCCGCAGCCACCGGTCCAGCTAATGTCAGAGCCTATCAGGCATGCTCGGTGACTTAAAGAGCATAAAGTAGTCTTGCATTCTTCCCTGGCTCCACTGGTACTGGATCTGGCAGAGTCTGACACAGAGTAAAGGGTCATCCCCACCAAGAACTGTAATTCTAATGACAACAATGTGAGCATCCGCACTGATGAATGATAGTTTTCTGCTGTGATGTGGACCTTCCACCCCAAGTGAGAACAATTTTTAAGACATTCATAGTCAAAGTTCTTTCGTTACAGCAGGTGTTTTTTAAGCCCAGCTGATGTTGTAACCAGATTACACACCTCTTCATCAAAGAGAAAATGCTTTAGGTCAGGCACTCCAGCTTTGTCAGACACTACTTAAATTAACAATGGGAAAGTTCAAAATGAGCTTGAATGGAATGTGTCATCATTGTGGCTGAAAGCCTCTCTGCTCTTGTCCTAAGGCTGCTTGATTGAATTTGCTGCACAGATTATTATAGCACTCATGTCACCCCTGTTGATGGTTTGTCAGGTACTCCTCTCCCTGCGTCTCCTGCTGATGATGAAGCCCCACGTCTTGTCCCGGGTGAGCAGAGAAGTGGCTTTCGGCCTTCATGAGCTGCTGAAGACGAACGCAGCCAACATCCACAGCACAGATCACTGGTACACGCTCTTCTCTCTGCTTGAATGCATCGGAGCTGGAGTGAAGCCTCCTGCCTCCTTCCAGCTTACCTCCACCAGCAACAGCAACGACACAGGTCAGTGCAGTGGTTCGCCGTATGACTTTACTGTAGCTGGAGATTTTCCACCTCAGAGTTGGAACTGGTCATTGAATTCAGCCCTATGAGATATGTGGTGCTTTAAGGTATGATTTGTAGCTAATTTGAACAATTTAATTTTATGTATATAGCACCATAACAACTGTTATCTCATGACACTTTACAAGAAGAGCAGGTTGAGACCGTACTCTAAACAAGCTAACATGAGCTGATAGCGAGTCACTGTGCAATCTTGCCCTTTCACTCAAAGCTTGCGTCCATTGGTGAGATCTCCGGTAAATGAAAGACTCATGATTAGGATGTTAGCGTTTCTTCTAACAAAAATGGACACCACCATTACTGCTAGCAATACGCTGGCCCTGTTGGTTTGGTAAGTGAAACGCAAAGCTCTGTCTTCATGAGATTAGCCACAAATTTCCCGTTTAAGTGGCAGTTTTATATAATTTAACGCAAACAAAATTTCATCCAACATTATCCGACACATTGTCACATGCAATATCTTCATTGCACTTCAAAGTAGTTGTATGCTGAAGAATACACAGTTGTTTCCGGTAAACAAGGGGCAATTATGAAGAGGATATTCCAGAATAGTGGGAGAGGATTAGAGAAATAGTCAAAGTACGTCAGGTTTGAGATGGCATGTTTTACCCATATTTTTGTAAAACAGGTTTTTGTCAGAATATTCATACTGCTTTTGTACTGTAAAATGTGTGCATCCAGGTGCCCAGTCAGACAGTGAGCTGCCTTCCCACCATCCCAGTGAAGTGAGTTTAGACCGTGGATACACGTCGGACTCAGAGGTCTACACTGAACACAGCAAGACCAGGATCCCTCGATCCACCACCGACGTGGATGTAGCCAGTAGTGGATGGCTCATGGTCAGTGCACGCACACATGCACACATACTGTATAAGCACATGCACACATTATTAGTATAGATGTAAGACAAGTAGTTGAAGTATTCTCTGTCAAATTTATGCAGTGTTATTTGTAATTATTCTGTAAGTCATTGTGTGATCAGATGAAATGAAGATCCAATGGGTCGATGGAAAGAAACTGCATAAATTTGTTGGGTGTAATTCGCTGCAGTGAAAAATGCAGTATAAAAAACCTGCCCTGATGATTGATCAAATGATGACACATATATTCATCTATTGGGATTCTTTTTTTTTGCCAGGTTGGCAAAGACGACCTGGAAACCAGCAAGACCCCTCCAGTCAGCTCTAAAGCTCAACTGAATCACCCACTGGTCAACCAGTACAGTCTGACACTGGGTCAAGATCTGGGCCAGCACGACACTAAGTCTCTCATCAAATGTGTGGAAACTCTGTCGTTCATTGTCCGGGACGCTGCTCATGTGACACCGGACAACTTTGAGCTATGTGTCAGAGCCATCCGAGTGTTTGTGGAGGCCAGCCTCAATGGAGGTGAGACTGTCAGACACTTTTAAACTGAATGCAAGCTTCTTTTTTTTTTTTTTTATAAATAAACAGCATTTACCTGATGAGTAGAAGGTGAAATGAACAGACCTGAAGTCACACTTGAACTGCTCTCCATCGATATCGCAGTTGTTGTAACCATGCAAAATTGAATACACAGGTAGTACATGCAACATTAGCTTAAAACAAAGGTAAAACTTAGTTGAGGTGAGTCTCTTAAATAAAACACAACTCACAACTTTAACAGAATTCGGCACACCCGAACATGCATGTATTTATTTATGGTGCCAGGTCAGTCTTCTGTATGTCTTCTATGGTGTCAGTAAGGTGATCGAGTAAGCTGATCGAACAATGCAGTCATGCGCTCTCACTTACCCTCAAACAGTTGTTAACATTGCAAAAATCTAAAAAACATAAAATCACTTTTCTTTATTATAATTTCGCGCTTTTGTTGGTTTTCATTTTGTTCATTTGTTTATGTACCTTTAGTTTAAATGTAGCATGAACAAAACATACAGCATCATTGTAGTGTGGCGCTTGTATCACAATCATTAAAATATAATGCTGAAACATTTGTAAAACATTGATAGGCTAAAGATATTTTAGAATTTATCACAGTATACTTATATTGTGCTATTGATATTGTTGTGATGTCAGATATATATCATTTATCAGAAATCAAAGATAATTGAAATCAGATTGATTAAGGAAGTCAGTGGCGCTACCCAGTATTACCCCAATATAGATTTGTAAACATGTTTAACTTTGTGATGAAGACAAGTGTCAGAGTTCATCTGTACAAGAGCATCCAAACCTCGCCAAGACTTTTACAGAAACCAAGATAAGGTCAGAGGGTTTAAAAACCTGTCCTCCTCATGAGGTTAAAGAAACAAAACTTCTGCTGGTTGTTTTGAAGCGAGTACTTTTGTCACAACCATTTACTTTCTCTCAGGCTACCGCAACCATGACAAGAAGAAGAGCCATAAGTATGACTCAGCCAAGTCCCGAATGAGGAAGAAGGCTGGGGGGAGGGAGAAGGAGGCCGGAAGTGGCACCAGGCGAGGTGGCAGCCGGGCATCCAACCAGCGTCCATCACGTTCCCATAGCGACGAGGAGGAGGACGAGGGTGTCCCTGCCAGCTACCACACGGTGTCATTACAGGTTAGTCAGGATGTAAGTACAGCAGCCCTCTTTACCCTTCTACCTTGTGTCAATTTGAGCTCAGCTGCCTCAAAAGCATCTTGCTCAGCCGACAGACGAGAGCTTGAAGTTGAACCAAGATGTTTTTAGGCTGTTTGAGGCTTCTGCTCCAAATGGGACATTTAGGATGGGTTTAACTGTAGCTGCACAACTGTATGTTGGTTGTTATGTAGCACAGAAAAAAGTAACACAGAGTGGAGTAGACATCATGTCTGAGCAAAGCTTTACACCCATCCTGATAGTGTCCCGTTTGTCTTGTGTTTCTGTGTGGTGATTGGTCGGACGGGAAGCCAAAGGGAAACACCACCACTTTATGGTTTATGTAGTCAGTTGAAGCAGTATTCCATTGTGTCCTTACTGAGTTCTACAGGTGTACAGTAAGTGCCTACATGTGGTACAGCTTTGGGTTTTAGTCCTCAACAATTATTTTGCGTTAGATCATCTAACAATTGTATCAAAACCGAACTCTCAGTTGCAGTAGAAATCAAAAGTAAACGTGAAGCAACTCGGGTGCCTTCAGAGGTGGTGTTTTCAGCTGCTGGACTGATGGTCAGCAGGCAGCGATGGCGTCTCACCTTGGAACATGTTAGCATGCTCATCTTCCTCACCTCAACAACAGCGTGAAGGCTGCAGTTACTTTGGTGTTTCCATCTTTGTTCGAGTCACACTTACCATATGTCATTAGGATTTGCTCGAGCTTCATTTTAGAAAAAAAACCTGTTAGCGGGGAGGGGGTGTTGGCCTCTGCTCTCTCTACGAGCAACGTAAGGGTTTGTTTGTTTTCTGTTTAGCATTAAGAATTGTTCTTGGTTTATTATGTCTTCTTGCAATAAAGATCTCTTTTAAAAACACATTTTCTATGGTAGTTAGTAATTGTCAATTTTCCCAGTTATTGATGGAGAAAATCTACTCAAATGCGCATTCCTGATTGAGAGCGGCAGCATGTCTCCTGTAGGAGACTCGCAATGCAAACGGAATCAGCCTGTTGTTCTTTAACACCTGTGATGACACTGATGATGCCACAGCTATTGTTGGAGGAACAGATTCTGTAACCATTTGTCATAAAATAGACACATTAGGAATTGTGCTTCAGTTGACTACATTTGCAATCGGCTCTAATGGGACATACATGTGAAAAGTGGAGAATTTTCCCTCAAAAGGTTAAAGGATAAACCAGTATATTTTTCTTTTCTCTGATCACTATTGCTTCATGAAAAAGGCTTTGTTTACAAAATTTTCATACATCAAGAGCTTTATCAAGCTTGTAGGACAGTACTTAAAGTACATCCCTATAGTAATTGATTTGTCTTGTTTGTGATATGAAGGGGCAGTTGAATAAAAATGAAATTGCCCTGTTTAACTGGGGTCACATTGAGTGTTAGTGTTTATGAGAAAACATTTAGCTGTGGGCATCAGTTTTGTAATTTTCCAACTAAGCAGATGTCCACTGTAAGTGTCAGCGCAGCAGCATTCTCCTCTCCCTCCACTATCCCTCCATTATCCCTCCACTACTAACAGTAATGAAATCAGTCCTCAGTGTTTGTCCAGTATCCCAGCTTCTTCAATGGCATCAGGAAAAATGGACATTGACCAGTATTATCCTTTAATTTGTGGTGTGAGCCAAATACGACTGTCCTTTTTGTCTTTCTCCCCCACACAAGTTTCCATCTTAATGGTGAAACACTGCCTCTCATCGTCTCTTTAATATTTAAATCTGTCTTGAAGGAGTTTTCTTAAGCCTTAGAAGTTTCAAAGAGGGCTGTTGCCTGTCGTAGAGGATGCCCTGTCACCTGATTGTATCAACAGATAATACAAATAGCTAATAGACTCCATTTCTGGTATGAACAGTAACTGATTCAAACCCCAGAATCCACAGATGTTAGCAAACATATCCAGAATTCACCCAACTGTTTCGCCCTGCCACGCTGGACATGCTAGTCTTCACTCTGTTGTTATCACTGTTGTGCGTGTGTGTGTGTGTGTGTGTGTGTGTGTGTGTATGTGTGTGTCTTTGCAGCTGTTAGACCTCATGCACACACTGCACACCCGGGCTGCCAGCATTTACAGCTCCTGGGCAGAGGAACAGCGCCATCTGGAGGCTGCTGGCAGGAAGATCGAGGCTGACTCCCAGGCTCTGTGGAGCAGCTGCTGGTGTCCACTGCTACAAGGTAGCCTCCTATCACAAAGCTTAGAGCCTTTATTAAGATCATAATGACCATTTCTGTTGAGACACTGTCTCCATACAAACTGTAGGGGTACTGGAGTGCACTAGACTGCATGAAAATATAAAGGAATGACATTATTGATAATAGTTTAACAAAGTGTCACACAAGTGGTCCAGTGGAGGAGCTTTTGCAGGATTTATTAAGACATTTATAGGAGCCACCTATTAAAAATTGTGCTAAACTATATCACGTAGTTTAGAATGTATACAGCTTTGTATGTGTGGCATATCTTTGCACACGTTAGGAGTAGTCACCAAAAAAGACACGACTCAAAGTGACTTTAAAAATGTGACTCTCGTAGGTCATTTGCTTAAACTCATTTCACACAGTCGAATGTCCTCCGACATTTTGAAAATAAGCTTTGGGTTCTTAAGCAGGACAATAATAATGTTCTTCACAAACTGTGTGATTGGTCTCAAAAGAGATGCCACATAGACCTTCAAACGCTTTAAGCCATCACTTATTACACAAATGTAAGTAACATGAGATAACCATGTAATTTAGCAACCTCTCAACAAATTGTGTTTTTTTATTTGAAAAGATGTTTTACACAACCTCTTATGGAACATGCAACACAATACTTTTATTTAAACATTACATCAGCTTTACTTTTTATGTTGTGCACATTCCAAAACAATATACATATAATATAGCATAGTACCATTGTGTAAAAGTTTGAGCACCCTTAGATTCTCCTTTGCGTGACAGCTTCGTAGGCTTTAAGATTCAAGTATTTGACATGAACAATGAGACACAACTACACTGATGAAACCTGAGAACAATCTTTTTGATTTCATTGGGTCCACCGAACAGTGCTCTTTAGTGAACTAATGTTGTCATGAAACCCTTATTAAATGTTTGAGGAAGAAAAAAACTGTAGCGTTTGAAATTTTCTAAAGAGGAAAATAGCTTCTGCTGGAAAGAACAGAGCTCAGCAGTTCCACACCTGCTTTCAGTCAGCCAAGTTTTATAGTTTGAAAATGTCCCGCTTGCTTTCACAGCAAGGTCGTCCTATTTAGAGTAGATAGCCTCAAACACAAAAGATAGAAGCACCAGGTGAACACTTTACTCTCAGTGAGGATTATTAGTGAGTATTTCCAGTCCAGTGACAAACTTCAGGCCTGCATGAATCTCGGTTCACGTCTGCTGTTCCGCTCTGTTTCCTAATCCAGGCATCGCTTGGCTGTGCTGTGATGCCAGGCGGCAGGTCCGTATGCAGGCCCTCACCTACCTGCAGAGGGCGCTGCTGGTGCACGATCTGCAGACGTTAGACGCGACTGAATGGGAGTCGTGCTTCAATAAGGTAATCCTCAGTCTGCTCCTCGATGAAGAGAGAATAGCCAGTAAAAGATGTGGTTGAAAATATTTTGCTTCCAAACATATTTTAGTATGTTGCTGACCCTGTGTGGTGTGCGTGTGTGTGTGTGTGTTTACAGGTGCTTTTCCCCTTGTTGACGAAGCTGCTTGACAACATTAGCCCGGCAGATGTCGGCGGTATGGAGGAGACCAGGATGAGAGCCTGCACGCTCCTGTCAAAGGTCAACAGCGACACACACTAACATAAGTAGAAATGAGACGTCACTGGTCCCCAGCAGAGCACACAGGCATAATGTCCTCATAGGGCTGAATTACGTAATGTCCCCAATATGAACACTGAAAGTTCCAACACTGCAAGAAGTCTTTGAGGCCTGTATAGACGAGAGGAGCAGTTACAGAGACCAGATTCTATTTTAATGAACTCATGAGAATGCAAGTGTAATTGTACTACACACCTAAGGAGTGTGAAGTCATCCTGTAAAGTCCAGTTTTTATTTTTTAGTCAACTACAAAAAAACATTTGTGCTATCTAAATTATCATTATGTTCTCATTTAGAACAAAAGGGAAAGTCAGATGTGGTTCTATCGTCATAGACAATCATACGAAGGCAAACCACAGCTGTTACTCAACACAAGAGACTCAACAACAGCAAATGTTAGCTTTCCTGCTAACCCCCCTCCTCCCCCCTCTTACATAACTTACTTCTTGCAGCTGAGCTTGTTGAAACCACCAAATATTCAAAAGTGCTCTGTCAAGCTCAGTATGCAGGGCAGGTAGCTAATTAGCTGCTTAGCCGCCGCATATTGAGCAGCATATAAAGGTTTCAGTTGTGTCTCCTCACCATTGTCAACAGCACACTGACTGCCAGCACTTACAGCTGCAGCCGTTTGTGGACTTTGTCCCTGCACACTGAGGCTTTGTTCATTCTCGGGCATGAAAACAGTGACGCGAGCCCCCCCGTAGGTGACGCGAGCACCGCGTGCAGGCCCAGAGACGCGAGATGGCGCACAAACAAAACATTCCACTGATGAGCAACAACTAAACCTGTGTTGCTAGAAAAGAAAAAAAAAAAATCTAAACCGGAGACGTGCTGTTGCCGAGGAAGAATTTATCTGCTTAAGACAAATTTGAAGCACCAAAATCAATATAAGTGGGGAGTGTAGTGTATCATTTAAACTTTCTGTAGCTTTGACAATGTCCAGTCACGACTCAGGGAATAGAATACATTTTTAAAAAATCAGTTCTTAAATACTGAATTGTTAGGGATCAAACATACATGATTCAGTTTTTTCCATAGTTCTCATTCATAGAAGTTTCAGATGACAGTGACCAGCAGAAATGTTACCTAATACACTTCAGTCTGTGAGTCTCACTGGACTACATACATATAAACCTCATAAACTCCCAAAACTTTTCATTCATTTATGATCAGATCCTATGATGAAGAAAAGATGTGCAAACAAGCTGAGTTTTAGGCAGAAGAGTGCGTTCATGCGTTCATGCATGCGTGCTGATGCAGTTTGCTCCCTCACCGTTCCAAAGTCCCCCATGTTGATATGCGCCTGTCATCACAAATATTCAGAGCTACGCGACTGAGCACCGCGTCAGCTTGTGGAGCCCTCGCACCACAGCCATGACATCATTGCGGCAATCATAAACTTAGTTTAACGGTGACAATAACTGCTATCAATACAAACATTAAAGTTTAAGTTTTCAAGAGTGACTTCAGCTGGACGTGTCGGAGCAGAGGCGAGGGCGTCCCGTGTGGACGCGTGTCACCGCGGGTGAAGGCTGCTGGTTGTGATGTCCGGTTGTCTTCCGTTGCTCAGGTCTTCCTGCAACACCTGTCGCCTCTGTTGTCCCTGCCGACCTTCGCCGCCCTGTGGCTCACCATCCTGGACTTCATGGATAAGTACATGCATGCAGGATCCAGTGACCTGCTGGTGAGGACACACACATGCAGTTCACGGGCGACTATTTTTTTCGGCATGTTAGTGGTGTCGGCGCTGACTCCGACGTGTGTGTTGGTTTTGCGTAGTTGGAAGCGATCCCCGAGTCTCTGAAGAACATGCTGTTGGTGATGGACACAGCAGGCATCTTCCACAGCGCCGACTCCAGGACAGGATACTCGGACCTGTGGGAAATAACTTGGGAACGAATCGTCTGCTTCCTGCCTCACTTGAGAGAGGAGCTCTTCAAACAGACTGTGATAGCAGGTACGTGTGGATGATATGATTCCATGATTCGTGTGTGTGTGTGTGTGCGTGCATGCTAGCATAACATTATGACAATAAATGTTCTCTTCAAGAGTTTTATGTTGAATTTTTATTGAATCTGTTTGAGAGAGGCGTTGACATTTTTTTAACAACTCTTATTGGGCCTGTAACTTGTGATGCTGATGAACTGTACTGGGCTACACTGAGAAGTGTCCCTAATATTTTGTCACCCTAGTGCATATAAGGTGGGATGATTTCTATCAAAATTCAATATAAACTCCTCAAGGGAGAATTTCTGGCAGGGCTGTTGCATTCTGTTCTAAGGTAAACGCTGAGTGGTCATAACGTTATGACTAATCATTGTGAAGGTTACTCACTTCACAAGCAGGTGAAGTGAGTGACATTGATTATCTGGTTACCATGGCACCCGTCAGTTGGTAGGATATACAGTATTAGGCTGCAAGTACTCATTTTGGCCTATAAGTTGATGTTACAAGCAGGAAAAAGGGCTAGAATATGGATATGAGTGTCTTTGACAGGGGCCAAATTAGAATGGCCAGACAACTGGGTCAGAGCGTCTCCGAAACTGCAGCTCTTGTGGGGTGTTCGTGGTCTGCGGCGATCGAGGCCTATTAAAAGTGGTTCAAGGAAGGAAAAGTGGTGAACCAGTGACATGGTCATGGGCGGCCAATGTTCACTGATGCATGTGGGGAGCCAAGGCTGGCCCCGTGTGCTCTGATCCAACAGGCAGGCTACTGGAGCTCAAACTGGTGTGAAAAGGTTCATGCTGGTTCTGACAGGAAGGTGTCAGAATGCACAAGAACTGCAGTTTGTTGCACAGTAACATCAGCTACAGTAATATTAACAGCGGTGGAGGTCCCTGACGGCCATGAAGGTCTCCGTCTCTGCGAGACAAGAAAACAACTCCAGGGAAGAAGTTAAGTTAGTAACATGCAGGAATGGATGAGGAAGAGGATGGGAAAAGGCAAGAGAGAGTAAGAGAGGGGCCCAGTGCATCATGGTCCCCTGGCAGCCTAGCCCTCTAGGAGCATGACTAGGGGCTGGTCCAAGGCGAGCCTGAGCCAGCCCTAACTATAAGCTTTGTCAAAAAGGAAAGTTTTAAGCCTGCTCTTAAATGTAGAGAGGGTGTCTGCCCCCATGACCAATGCTGGAAGATGGTTCCACAGGAGAGGAACCTGATAACTGAAGGTTCTGCCTCAGATTCTACTTTTAGAGATTCTAGAAGCCACAAGTAAACCTGCATTCTGGGAGCGCAGTGTTCTGGTTGGGTAATATGGTTCTACTAGCTCCTTAAGATATGATGGTGCCAGACCATTTAGGGCTTTGTAGGTAAGGAGGAGGATTTTGAATTCTATCCTGGATTTTATAGGCCCCAAGTGCAGAGAAGCCAATATTGGAGAAATGTGACCTCTTCTCCTGGTTCTTGTTAGAAGATGTGCAGCAGCATTCTGGACCAATTGGAGAATCTAAAGAGAATCGTTTGATAGGAAGGAAGTGCAGTAATCCAGCCTGGAAGGGACAAATGCATGGACTCTTTTTTCTGCATCTTTCAGTGACAATATGTGTCTGATTTTTGCAATATTTCGAAAGTGAAAAAGGCATTTTATGGAGTGTTTTCTAATAATATTTCCTAAAGGAAACATATATAGAGTGAACGATATTGGTCCAAGCACAGAACCTTGTGGAACCAGACTGAAAGTCCTCAAATGGACTCTTACTGGGTAGAAAGTCATGAAGTTGCCTGACAACTGTTTTCTCAAGGATTCTAGGGGGAAAGGAAAGGTTGGATATCAGCCTATAATTGGCTGTAACACCCGAATCAAGAGCGGGTTTCTTAGGAAGAGGTTTAATCACAGCTGCCTTAAATGACTGTGAAACACGGCCTGTTAGTGAAGACAGCTCGATCACATCTAACAAGGAAGTGCTAATTGAAGGCTGTTATGGTGGCAGAAGAGGAACGTGCACAGTATGAGGCAGGTGGTAATAATACTCTGCTGATGTGTGTATTTATATTTCCGTCAGTGACATCACCTGCATGTTACTCTTCAGACGTGCCACAGCCACATGTATCATCCCCATGTTTAGATCCGGTGCCCAGTCCTCCAGCAGAGCCTGCGCAGCCAACACCCCCAGCAGGCCGGCCTCCGTCGCCGCAGGCGTCTCCGCCGCCGCCGCCGCCAGCACTCCACCAGCTGTCCTCGCCAGTCCCTGTCCCAGTCGCGCCCGCCGAGGCGCAGACCCCCAGCAGGCCGGCGTCGCCCCAGGAGCCCCAAGTAGCCAGTGCCAACGGTGCGTCGCCTCGCCGATCGACCCGCGCGTGAAGTCGCATGCACCTCGGTGTCGATCACAGCCGCACGCGTGCGGTGATGCGCGGGGCGTCAGCACGCGTTTGTCTGTGCGTCAGAGAGACTCGTCGAGCTGTGCGGCAAACCGCATAAAGGCTCGACAGAAGGGGAAGAAACAACTTAACGCAAAGCCGCAAAATCGTGAAACGCACGCGAGAGTTGATCTCTGCTTGTGTCAGCTCGTTTGTCAGCAGGCCGCTCTTTACATTCTGTCGCCTTTCCCGTATTTATGTCGATATGCAGCGCGGTAGCCATTTTTATGGACGGAAATGGTAGCTATGGCAACAGCCCATTAAAGGACCCACAGTGTCGGCCGGCTGGAAATACTCGCTCACACGTTCGCCATTCACGTCACGCGGCATGGTGGCTGCCGCTGGCGCCTCACAATAAGAAGGACCTGGGTTCAGTTCCCACCCGGAACAGGACCTTTTTTTCGGGGGTTTTGGTGAAGAACAACGTGATTTGTTTTTTTCTCCGCGTGTTCCAGTTTCCTCCCCCCATCCAAACATGCATGGTAAGCATATTAGGTGTGTTTGGCCCAATGTGGCGGAGCGCTCAGCTGCAGCAGCTCAGCACCAATCCTCCATTCTAACCTGGAAATTTCGTTGTACTTTCAATGACAATGATGTTGCTGCTGCCTTCCTTTGCCTTTACATGTATGAGGCGATGAGTTTCCCCCTCATCACATCAACGTTCCGACATGTTAAAGTGGGCTGATTAAAAAAAACAACAACAAAAAAAGGCACGAGGTTGAAAACTTTCTTGCAAATAAAGCACAACGTTGATTTTCCAGCTCGCAGCTTCCACATCAAACTTCCTCCTTTGCGCAGGATCAAACTTCTGCTGTTGCAAAGAACCGGCACGGCCTCCATCTTGGAATTTGACCAGGAAGCGTCAGCTCTGGAAAGCGTTGACTGTGTGGGTTTTTTGTCTCGCAGGATCGGAGCCGTCACCTCCGGCGCCCCCGTCTGCTCCCTCCACGCCAGCGGTGCCGCTGACGACGTCTCAAGGCCACGCCCCCTCGCCCTTGACTCAGTCGCCCCTCATCATCCAGCCGCTCGCCTCTCCCCTGCAGGTGGGGGTTCCGCCCATGTCCCTGCCGATCATCCTGAACCCGGCCCTCATCGAGGCCACGTCCCCGGTCCCGCTGCTGCCGGGCCCCAGACCCACCAGTCCCACTGACGAGGTCAAGTAAGAGAAGTCCCGCTGGGTCACCGCAGCAGACCATCGCCACCGTTCACGGTAACGCCAGGAGACGCTCGGCCCAACGTGGAGGACGGGACTGGTTAGATGTCGGCGCGTTTGCTCCACCAGTCGCCGTGAGAATTTTTTTACGTGAAAATATAAAGACTTGACAGAAAGAGTCTGGTGTTAATTCTCCGTTTCCGTTAACGTCAGCGAATCCCTCATACTGACCCACACCGACGGCGTGCCGCTGCGCCTCTTCGCCACTTCCTGTTTGCACGGCCGTCTCTGACAGCGGCTCACAAACGCGGCGCCGTCTTTTCTAAAAAAAAAGACGTGAAACAGCAACACACTAGTTTTTAACTGACCTCATGGTGCAGCTGCGGCAGGTTTAACGGCGGCGAGGCAACACGCCACCAGAAGTCACAGGATTTGTTGACAACAAGAGATCCAAAATTTCACCAGACTCGGGGGTTCTCAAAGGAGGTTCTGCAGGAGGTCCTTAAGGGTCTTTGCGGAGGCCAGCAGCAAAAATGAGGATTGGTTTGATTTCAGAACACCAGAAGTCTTGCACAGCATCAGTCATCTGCCTTAGATAGGTATAATTTTAATTATTAAAAATATAGTTCACTTTGTTCCTGAACTCCTGGTCGTTTTTGCTTCTTTTCTCTTTTTCATGTTTTTAACGAGATTCCAGTGAATTTAGCTGGCAAAAAAAACAAAAAAAAAACATGATTAGCAAATACTGAAAAATTCCCTTTACCTGAGATAACAGAAGAGCTTAATATTTATGATGATTTATGAATAGATTAAACCAATATTTTTAAAAAAAATGACGCAAGAGTACATTTTTAATGATTAAAATTGTATGTTTGAGGTCGGATCAGTGATGCTGGATCAGACTGCTTGTGTTTCGTGAAAGTGAACGCAGCTTCCTCCAACCTAAACGTCTCTAAATAGAAGTTTCTGTTGATCAATATCGTTTCTAAC
The DNA here is from genome assembly GCA_901007715.1 of Dactylopterus volitans. Classification (NCBI taxonomy): domain Eukaryota; kingdom Metazoa; phylum Chordata; class Actinopteri; order Syngnathiformes; family Dactylopteridae; genus Dactylopterus; species Dactylopterus volitans. The sequence continues at coordinate 432 of CAAKHG010031820.1, read as the reverse complement.
GGAAGTTGTTGAGAGCCAACTTGAGGGTCCAGGCGATGAGAAGTTGAAGTGCTAACTTTATCAATTCAGTAGGACCTAGGAAGATGCCCTGCTGACCCCCACCAGCGTCGATGTAAAAAAAAAAAAAAAAAAAAAAAGTGCAGTTTTTCTCTTTTAAATGGATCTGCTGGGTTCTTGCCTCTTGTTCTGCCCCGCTTCCAGTCCACTTCGGCCCGGTTCCTGGTGCCGGTCCTCCGCTGTGGCGACCCTACGACCTCCGCGCGATCAAACCCGAGCAGCATTCGAGTATCGGGACGCGACCTCGTGGGTGGAGTCTCCCCGATATCGAATCCATCTCTGGAGTTCAGGGTAGTTTAGCACCCCTGCTGCCATGTTTGCTCATCAGCTGGTTGGACGCCATCCAGGAGCCCCCCCCTCACCCCCACCCGCGAT
>CAAKHG010031819.1:0-14072 GCA_901007715.1 Dactylopterus volitans | reverse complement strand
ATAAATTTTTTTTTTTTTTTTTTTTTTTTTTTTTTAATTCAGTCTGTTTGAGAGGGGTGTTGACAAATTTGATCCATTGTTTTTCGGGTAATGCTGTTGAACTGTACTGGATTATACTGAGAGGTGTCCCTAATTTTTTGGTCACCCTAATGGTCACCTCTCTCTGTTCAGTTCAACAGCATCAGAAACTGCAGTCCCGATAACAGTCACTGAAATATGCCAACACCTCTCTCAAACAGATTAATTTAAAAAAAAAAAAAAGGCAGGGCACGTGTGGTCGTAATGTTATGGCTGATCTGTGGATTTAGATCGGGCCCAGCAAACACGCAGCCGCTAGCGCTTTCCCTGCCGTTTTCGGCCTCGACGCTAAGCTACGCTAACTTCCCAGCAAGACGTGTCAACCCTCTCATCCCGTGTATTGAAATATTGAATTTTTTTTTTTTTTTTTTTTGCTTTGTTTCGTGCGAAGATCTTGCAGAACCCGCCATCCCCGCAGCAGCCTTTCATCACGTCTGCTTCCTGTCGCCTCTCTGGCACCGATCACAACACGCGTCCTGCACGTCAGCCCCCCAGCGCGCTGTATCGCATCGCCGGCTGAAACCGTACCAGAGTGTAACGTGTCTTTCATGGTACATGGGTCACACTCCGCCTGTCCTCTCCTGTAATAAGAGAAGAGGAGGTGCCAGGCCGCATAGTCAAGCGAGCCCCGGGAGGCCCCGGCGCACATCACATCACCGCATTACCTCAGCGACGCATTCACTGACCCGCGCCCGAGTGCCCTTGTTTTCAGAGCAGCGGCGCCGGCAGCGGCGGCGGCGGCGCCGGAAGCAGCACCTCGTCCATTCACTGTCTAGATGTAATGAGCTCCCCTGATTTTGGAGACGGCGAGGAGGGATCAGGTGACCAGTCGCATTCCTACGGCCGCCGTGGCGGCGGCGGCGGAGACTATGTAGGTCACACCCTTCCCCCGGCCCGATTAAAAATTCAGGATGGAGAGACCTGCTTCAGCCTTCGCAGGCGTCTGACTGCGAAATTTTTTTTTTTTTTTTCAAAAAAAGGGCCAAATGTCGAGGTTGGAAAGCGACGCCGAGGCTGCAAGCGAGGCCTCCGCGGTCGCCGTTCGCCGTCACCAGCAAAAAAATCACAACGGTCCGCTCTGGAATTTCTGTCGATTAAAAATAGCAGCACTTGATCAAATTCCTTGACATGAGTGTCCGTCTTCCCCTCCGTGGGCCGTCGCCTCGTGGTGGTGGTGGAGCGGTCTGGGTGTCCTGGGTGAAGGGTCAGACAAAGAAAGGGCCATAAAGACGCACATGGGAGGAAAAACATCACAGGACCAGTGTTCCCTGCCTGGAGGGTCACCGGGGCCCCATCCTGGAGCCAGGCCTGGTGGGCGGGCCTTCGCCCATGGGGGCCGGTCAGGTCCGGCCCGAGGCAGAGACATGGGTCCATCCTCCAGCAGGCCCACCACCTGCAGGAGGATCCATATGGGTCTGGTGCAATGTGGATCGGACGGCGGGCCCCTGCTGGCGCCCCGAGACCCGGAGCCGGATAAGCGGAAGGAGACGAGACGAGTTTCCATCTTCTTACTTTTTCTTAATTTACCCTCCAATGCAAGAGCGGCTTCATAAATGTTCTTTCATGTCACGTCAATATGACAAATGGATTAAGTCTGTCTGTGTGTGTGCGTGTGTGTGTGTGTGTGTGTGTGTGTGCAGGCAAATGGCGCCCTCAATGAAGCTCCCTTCAAGGTCATTTTTAAAGGCACAAAGTTAAACTTCATTAATTCATCATGCTGATAATCTAGTCCGTATTTTTTTTTTGTTTTTTTTACTGATTGACTAAGAGAAAGAGGAGGGTCCTGATAGGCTGATTGAGACCCACCAACTTTTCCATCCGACAGTCTCCCAAAATGCCGAGCTGCCCCTTTAACATGGAAACCGGCCAGCCGCCGCCAGCAGCGGCGAGCAAGTCTCCCCGAAAATATGCGGAGTATATTTATTATATTATTTATTATATTATATTTACGCCCACACAGCCAACAAGAGCGGGACGTAGCATGCTTGTTTTGTTGTGCTGCCGTGGTGCTTTTTTATGCGGCGCGTTAATTATGTCGACCCCCCCCCGCCCCCGCCCACCTCCGCTTCCTCGGCGCTGCTTAAATTCATGAATTCCGCTTTACAACAAAAACATGTAGTCCTGAAGGATTGTTTCCTGTGATGCAGGTCAAACGTTGTTGGCTCTCCGAAGAGAAGCCTCCTTTGATTCTTACTGTACTTTAAAAAAAAAAAAAAAAAAAAGTTGGCTGTGTGAAGTTGTAACCCTCTTTGAGCCTTTTTTTTTGGGTTTTTTTTTGTATTTTCATTTATTTATTTTTGGCCAACTGCACCTGTGCAGAAGCAAGACCTCGGTGGCCTAGTTACAGCGGCAACACGCAAGCACTTTTTTTGCTCTCTGAATAATTTCATCGTGCAACATCAAGGCCGGCTTTCATGGAGATGCGTGTGTGTGTGTGTGTGTGTGTGTGTCCGTCCGGTTTTAAAAGGGCGCCCTGCTGGAGTCATCAGACCTCGTACTGTTTGTTCGCCCTGTGTGTCGTCAATTTGTCCACATCAAATGATCTGACTGGGGGAACCAGGGCGACACGTTAGCCGGCAGTGTTATGCACCATCAGCTATACGGGAGCTGTGTGTGTGTGTGTGTGTGTACGTGTGTGTGTGTGTGTGTGTGGGCGCGCGCGCTAATGATGATCCCTGCTTATTCTCAGTGCTCTCTTTCACTTTAACTTTGTGCAGTGGTTCATCCAAGGGCAACAACCATACTGCCCTCCTGTGGGACGAGCAGGTATTACATATTCATGAACTAGGGGGGTCGTTAGCACTCGGTCATGAATATTAATGCTGCTCTTACGGTAAATCAGCAATATGTGAGCTGCCACTCCTGCTTACTACAGAGCAGAGCTTTTGCAACTGCAAGAATATTGTTTTTGGCTAGTTTTTTTTGTTTTGTTTTTTAACCTGCATGGTTGACGAGTGAATTCCTGGCCATTATCAGATTTTTTTTTTTTTTTTTAAACCTCACTAACGCATGTAATTCCAGCCTGCATAATTTTTTTGTTTGCGAGAGTGAAACCTGTCTTAATTAACGCGTCTGCGCGCCGCTGATCCCACGTCGCGTTTCTCGCACATTCCGCGACGCATGAAACACCTGAGCTGACACCCTGCGCCGCAAACAGAGGCGTGAAACTGGCTGAAGATATGAAAACTGGCTGAATATGTGAAACAGAGTCTGGGCTTTATTTATCTATCTATTCCCCCCCCCCCTTTTTCACCCCATCTTTGTCTTTGCAGATATGTGAACTTGTTAGGTTGATAGATGGATGTTATATTTGTTCCTGGTGAAGAGCCCTCGCTCCCTCCCTCGGCTGCAAGGCTGCTGACTGCAGGTTGAATTCGGCCTGAGCCCCCACCACCCCCCCCACCATCCTTGCACACACACACACACATACACACACGCACGCACGCAGGGAAACAGATGGGTAATAAGGTCACAGCAGACGCACTTCTTCCTCGCGCACAGACAAATTGCAGACTTGCCAGCTGTGCTGAGTCAGGACAACATTAGACGCCGGGGAATTGAATTAAGATCTCCTCTTGGAAATTGTTGCCGTGTGATATTTGCCTTTCATGCGGAGGCGCCGGCGCGATAAATGTAACGTCAAGCCTTTACAGTGGCACTTAAAAAAAAAAAAAAAAAAATCTGCAGTTATAGGCAATTAAAAGCACTCTTGACTCAATAAATCGCAGGGATCTGACTGGCGTTTGGCGCGCACGCTTGCATGCATGACATGGGGGAAAAACGACGACGCGATACGGCTGCGCCTCTCAGAAGGAGCCAAGTTCAACAGTAAAAGCGTCGTTCCTACGTGCGATTCGTGCATAGGATGAAACCCGGAAGTGCTCAGCTTGCCCAGAACCGTGACGTTCACGCCTGAAACCGGTGAAACCGTGACGGGCCCCGAGTTAACGCCTGCACGTCCAGGCAAGATGGCGGGTAAACCGCTGGAGCTCAGCAGAGCTGGTTAAAGGGGGGCGGGGTGGGCGGGGGGGGGGTCAAACCAAGACGGGCGCTAGCGGAAAAAGTCGTTAATCTGCACTGATGCGAAGTTTTCCGGAATCTCCGCATGAAGATTCCCAGCGTCCCTTCAAGCTCGCGCGTCGCTGAGTGGCTGCATCAAACAGCAGCCAGTTGGCCTGCATGTTGGTAACTGTCTTTTTTTTATTGATTCAAGTCTTTTGTTGCTATGGTAACACAGATTTTAACCCTGGAGAAAATGAGAAGCTCCACTGCCCGACAGTCTAAAGCGAGATTATATTTTTGATTGGAATTAAGAGAACTGGGGTTTTCCTCCACTGCCGATAGAGCGGTGGCCTCCTCGGTCGCCTGTAATCTAATTTTTTTTGCGTTTGACTGCTCCGGAGTTCATCCACGCGACACAAAAGTTCTCATTCGAACGCAAAATATGAAAAATGCCACACGCTGAGATCTTTAAGTAAACACTCTTTATTTTACAATAATACTGCCTACGAGGGACAGGTCATTAAATTATCATATATCCTCAAACAAACAGGCACATTAAATTCCATGATTGTGGCTTCATCACTTATATATATATAGATGTTTTATTTATTTTATTTTATTTTTTAAGAAACTGTATCACAACACATTGCACAACTGGAAAATCCAAAAAAACCCAAAACAAAAACAAAACAAACAAACAAAAAAAAAAAAAACTACACAGTCGACCCGACATGTTAAACGACCACAGTAACCGTACAGGTTTGGCGAATTAAAAATCCCGTGTTCAGTGCATAAATGTGCATGGCATCGCAGAGGGTACATTCGTGGGTGCGCCCGCGCCCGCCCGCCCGCCCGCCCGCCCGCCCGCGGCCGCCCCCGCCTCAGTCCTCGGTGTCGGAGCTGTCCGTGGGGTCGGTGTTGTGGGTCAGCATGTAGTTGTCCATGTCGATGGAGGGGCAGTTGTGGATGGAGTAGCGCAGCCGCTCGCCCAGGACGGCCTGGCTGGTGTACGGCGGCAGGCGGAGCAGGAAGAAGCAGGTCTGGGCGGTGGGGAGGCCGTTGATGGGCTGGGGGGGGGCGACACAGATGGGGTTGCCGGGGTTACTCATACTACAAATACTCATATAAAAATCATACACACGGAAAAATCACAAAGAAATGACGCGATGTATACGTCATATCGCAGGTATATTATTGCACATATACTGTAACACCTATTATATAATAACACACAATCACCTGGAATCATTTATAATGTAAAAAATAAAATACACATAGCACAAAAATCACATATTACCTGTCACATATATTTCAATTATATACCATCGAACACTTTATATACATACATATACAACATATATGCATATATAATATAAAAGCCCACATATACTCACATCCATATCTACATTTTACCTGTTACCTGTCCACTGAATCTCCACTTCTCTCGGCCGCCCTGCTCCTCCTCCTCCTCCTCCTCTTCCCATCTCCACTGTCCGCCTCCAGGTGCCCTCTGGTCTTCTTCTTCTTCTTCTTCTTTTCCCGCGCAGGTGCCCAGGCCACCGCAGTGCTGGAGTCGTTATTCTGGTGCCGCCTCAGGACGCGACCGGCCGTCTTCCATCTTCTCGCCGCTCCACCTTCTCGCTCAGCGGCGTCGTGTCGGCTCCTCCGTGCCGCCGCGGTCCGTCTTTAAAGGCTTCTTCTTCAACTTTGTTGTCTCTCCTTTGTTCATTTTCCACGTCTCACCCCCATACAGCAACACCGGCGCGTTTTGTGCAGCCTCGGCTCTGCTCTTCTTCTGAGGCTCTTGGAGGTCCGGATCCTCCTCAGTTTGATGGATGCGCCTCTTGCTTTTGAAAGTCTGTCTTCTCAGGCCCCTTCATGCCTCCTCCGTCTTTACTTATCGTGGCTCCACGGTGAGTGAATTCATCTACATCTTCAATCTGCTCTCCATTGTTTTGGATCTTCTCCTGGATTCTTGCCTGTATTCTCATGGTTTTTTTTTCTTTCCGTTTTCTCTGCATTAATCTTAGTCCAACCCGCCTGGCTCCTTCTTCTTCCTCCATTCTTTAAGATTTTTTCCTGCGTGTGCTGCTTGGCGGAGGAGAGGAGCACTGCATCGTCATGTAAGCTTCCACCTGATTCCATGCTCACCGAGCCTCGCGGTTTCTTTTCATTATCCAGTCCTTGATGATTAAGAACAGGAATCCCGGCATATTACATCCCTGTTTAACGCCACGTTTTATGTTAAACCACTCGCGTATCTCTCCTCGGTCTGTAGCTGCACGCTGGCAGTCTTCATGAAAAAGGTTCTCACAACTCTCATTATCTTCTCTGGTGTTCCACACTTGCTCGTAAGAAGCAAGGGGCTTTTCATGACGGACCGGGTCGAAACCCCTTTTCAAAATCGGCAGAGTCCGGGTGTGGCGTCGCTCGCCATTCGCTGACCTGCCCGATGATGTTCCGCGGTGTGAAGACGTGCTCTGTTGTTCCGCCGCCCCTCCTGTAACCCGCTTAGCCCGGGATCAATCCCAACTCTGATCCGATCTGCAACGATCCTGCCAAGTACCTTTCCCGGAGTGCAGGGTGAGCCCTCTGATGTTCTTGCACTCTTTGAGATTTCCTTTCCTGGCCAGTTTTGTGATAAGCCCCCCTCTTCCGGTTCCCCGGGATCCTTTCATGTCTCCGTATTTCCTCCAGCAGCCGGTGTATCTTCATCGTTGAGACGTCCAAGTATTTCTGCTGCAATGGGGTCTTTTCCTGGTGCTTCCTCTCCTGTGTACTTCCTTAAAGCGCTCCGCCCATCTTGCCTGTACTTCCCCCCCTTTCCACGACTGAGGACGCCTTTCTCGTGGAGAACCGCTGAGCGCTGCCCCGGCCTCTCGTTGCGTCTGTGCGGCGTCGTCATCATGTGCTGTTTTCTGGCGGCATCTTCCTGCTTTGCTCGCAGTGTTTCCCATCCGTTTCTTCTTGTCTATTCTTACATTTCTCCTGGTCTCTCTGCAGACTGTAATTTTTGCCGTTTCTTGAATCTTCCCATTTCGATAGGACTCCATCAGTTGTCACTGATCCATGGTTTTTTTTCCTTCTTTGGTGGCCTGCCCGGGACGGCTTCAGCCACCTCCTCATAGGCTCTCTGCATCATCCGAGAGTCGTGCTCCACCTTCTCATCTTCTTCCACCTCTTGACTCTTCATTTGCAAGTGGCTGGTACTTGCTTCTTAGGCTGGTGGTGACGGCCTTTAATACATTTTCGTTCTTCAGCTTTGACGTGTCATACGTGACTCTGGGTTTTTTTCTTTTTCTTTTGGATGTGTCCTCAATTTCAGCTCGATTCTCGTGCACACACGAGGTGGTGGCCACTCTCGACATCTGCAGACCTGCATACTCTCGTATCTTCCTGAACCGTTTGTTGATTATCACACGGTCTGATCTGATCCTCGGTCCTTCCATCTGGGCATTATCCACGTGGCTTTGTTTATACCCCTGTGTTTATACCCCTTGCTCCTCTTGCTCCTCTGCATCTTCAGTTGGTGCGTAAATGTGCGCAACTGTCGGCTTAAGGTGTTGGGAATCATATCTGGCCTTCTGACATCAGTATGCCTACTCCTTGTCTTGGTCGTCACCGTCTCTTCCGGAGTAAATTTGATGGTTTGTTCTCCTGCGAGTTCCATTTTTCCGCGTCCCGTCCAGTGTGTTTCGCTGACGCCCGTGTCGTCGATGTTTCTGCTGATCATTTACCTTGCAGCGATGTTCCGTACAGTGCTCTTACGTTCCAATTTCCAATCTTCACGGTTGCTTCGGGGTGCACCGATGGCCGAGCCGGCCCACAAGTGTCCTCTCGGCTTTGGCCCCTGGGCGTCATGGCGTCCCTCTCGTTAGAAGGACTGGCTAGAGTGCTCCGCGGGTTCAGCGGATTTGCCCTGTTTCTGGTTTCTGTAATATCTTGTTTTTCTGGGAGCAGGTTGTCAACCCTCTACCCCAACCCCCACAACCTGGAGGGCCCGTGGGGTCGCTCCGCGTCTCTGGTCTCCACCCTTCGACCTGTTTGGCATGGGTGACCCTGCCAGGAGCGGGGAGACTCCCGCTGACGTAGCTCTCGAGGTCATGGAGACACGCAAACCGCCCCACCGTGATAAGGTGGTGAGCAGATCCATATCTACATACACTTATATATGCACACATGCACATACCTGCGCATACATATGTCTACACAGTTATATAAACACCAATATTACGTTTAATTGTTTAATTGTTTAGCAGATGCTGCCTTTGTGATCGTTTAAACTCAATTATACTATTGTTTTTAGATAAGTAATTTGGTAACTGATTCCACGTATACATTCTGTATCAAACTGACGGGCCTGTAAGTAACTGTAATCAACTACTTTAGTCTGAAATGAGCCTCACCCTGTCAACTTTGATGATCTGGAACTTCTGCGTGATGTCGGCCGGGTTGGAGGGCAACCTGGACCTGCCGGAGACGAAGCGCAGGAACAGCACCCGCTCCTCGTTGGTGAACTCCTCCAGGCTCTGCCAGAACCAGCCAATGAGCTGGTGGCTCTCCGTGATGTCACGGTAGCGCACCAGCTTCTTCAGCATCTCCACGGAGACCTCCGGCAGGCCGCAGACCAGCTGCTCCAGCTGCTGCGCCGTCAGCAGGGAGAGGAGGGGCACGGGGATGATGGCGGACATGCCCTCTCTGACTGCAGCCACCTGGATGGAGCAGAGCAGCGTCGGCTTTGATGCTTCCCAAGACGAGTTCGGGGGGAACGGGGACGGGGGGGGGGCGCAGTTTGTCGCGACCTTTCTCTGATCCTAATGTTTAGTGAAACCACAAAAATCTACAGATTCTGTTTTGTGTAACAAAATGAAGAAATTCTATTGTGATGTCTGAATATACTGATTAGCCATAACATTATGACCACTGCATGTTTATCGTAGAATACAATGCAGCAGCCCTGCACTAAATTCTCCCTTCACGACTTTTTTTGTATTTGATCTCTTTGATAGAGGTGTTGACATATTTTAATGATTGTTATTGGGGGGGGGATCTGTGCGGCTGTTGAACTGCACTGGGTTAAACTTGGTACCCCGATGCACATGAGGGGAATGACCCAAAATATTAGGGACACTTCTCAGTCTAGCCCGGCGCAGCATCACGAATTACAGTCGTCATCGCCAATCATTCGCTTATGTCAACACCTCTCTCAGGCTGATTCAATTAAAATCCAACATAAAACTCTTCCTGAATGCAGAATTTATTGCATTATTTTCTATGGTAAACATGCAGTGGTCATGATGTCACGCTCGACCTGCGTATGTGGCGGTATGCACATGCTTGCCCAAACGGCTGCAGTGACGTGTGACACCGAGGTCGTGTTGAAGTTGGCTCTTCAAACCTGTGAGTCCATTTCGTGCAGCCTGAACTCCAGAGCTCTCTCCACATACTCTGTGCGGTTGGAAAAGGTCAGGGAGATGTTCTGACCTCCGGGAACCACCGGCAGCAGCCTCCCATCTGCGCTGTGAGCCACGAACGAATCCAGCGGGATCATCTTGAGAGGGAGACAGAAGGCGAGACGCCGGCTTAACAGATGAGGATCTACAGGAAAATCAGTCAACTCGGTGTGGGGAATATCTCACCACATGGAAATTATCATCGGTGATTCCGCTGTTTTCTAAGTGCAGGATGCCTTGTAAAGTGCGGTAGGTGAGCAGGTCCACCTCCTCCAGGTCGGACCCCCCGAGTGGCATCGAGCAGAGCTGCTTCCACACCCACGGAGCCAGATGCAGGTCCAGGGGCTTCTTGGTGCGGATGGCCACCGCCATGAGGATCCCCAGGAAGCGGAACTGGACAATGTGATCTTTGGAGCACGCTGCCGGGTTCAGCAGGAACCTGCGGGGACGGCATACAGCCAACGGCAGAGATTGCTTTAGGAAAATGCTCCACTTCAGGGGTCCGGTCATCGCTGGAGATGAGAAGAGAATGTGCACCTGTCGGTGTTACTGCCCACATCCGCAAAGCTGTTGGGAGTGCGAATCAGAAGATCCACCACACCAGACTGCAGCTCCTGGCAGAGAACAAGCAGCAAGTCCCCATCACTTCACCTGGAGCCGCATCATCAGCCGCCATCGAGCGACGCCGTGCGGTCTCGCTCCTACCTGGCACATCTCCGTGATGGTGTCGTCAAACACTCCGCCGGCGTCGTCGGCTCCCTCTCCCACCAGCTTCACCTTCCAGGCTCTGGACGGCAGCCGCAGCTCCAGGGGATTCAGGCCCACCACTTGCTTGGCGATTTGCACAAAGATGGGCTTGCTGGAGCGCCCCCTGCAGGGGCACCAATCGAAGCTCAGAGAAGGTCCCGAAATTCGAACGTGCCGACCCGATCAAGTCGCAAAAACCTCCTCTCTTCCCAGAACATCATTACCTTGTGGAAATCCGCTTCACAGTGATCTGTGGCCCATATGTTTTGCCCTGGGTCATTGTTCTGCCGATGGAGCGCACTAAAGGCAGCGTGTTGACCTTGGGTGACAGAAGGCCTCTGAGCTCTCCACGGATGATGGCTGTTGTCCCTGAACTGTAGCGTGAGGTGGACATCTGGATTGCGGGAGACCGGGAGGGGTAGGGGGCGATTAAATAGAAGGAAGGGAACTGAGCGCGGAAGAATGCAGCGTTCGCATTCCCATTAGGAGGTTTAACGCGTTATAAGGGCGGATAATAGGATCAGTGATTACCGGATTCTTGGCATCCAGGTTTAGCAGCCTCCAGGATTTGTACATGAGATCAGAAAAGTGGTAGAGGACCCTGAGGCGTATGCTGAGGAGATCAGGGCTGCAGTCTTTCAAGGTGTTGTACTGGGGAGGGACTGACTGGGGAAGGCCCAGCTGGACATTTCCAGAGCCACCTAAAGATGAAGGAGAAGGAAAAGGGGCGGGTATTCAAGTGTTTTCTTTGGAAAGAATCAAAGGTGAACTAGTGTGCTGCGTGAGTGTGTGGGGACCTGAGTTTTTCGTGGAGGTAGAGGGGGTGGTCCAGGCTGCACTGTGGCAGCGGCCGGCGGAGATCTGTCTGATGTTCTTCCCCTGGAGGGCCGTCACGAGCGTGGGCTCCTTCACCGAGTTGGCGTGCCCAAGACCAAGCTGGAACACACGAGATAACGATGCAGTCTTCTGCTGTCCGAAGCTGTAAAAACGTTGACGTTACGGCGGCTTTTGGGCTACCTGGCCCTCGGTGTTGCAGCCCCAGGCGTAGACGTCGCCCGTGGACGTCAGGGCGAGGACGTGCTCGCAGCCCACAGCGACGTCCTCTATGAAGAGCCCCTCCAGGGCTGGAACCAGCTGGGGGCTGGATTTGTTCTTGAGCATGGAGTCCGGTAGGCCAATCAGACGCTCTGAAGGACGGGGACAGCCAAGCAGCGCGATGAAATATCCAGACGGGCGACAGGAAAACAAATACTTTTTGGCACCTATGTACAGATTTCAAAACTGTGGCAAGTCAAGCCGAGGAAATTTTTAACAAATATCACTCCACCGCTTTGGTTCAAATTAAATCTAACTTAATTACTGATTGGGAGTTTTTACAAACATGATTTTCCCAGGGAATCAAACCCTCTGACGTTTCCTCCACAAATTAGTTTTAGTCAACAAATATTGGCCCGCTTCGATCGTGGCCAATATTTGTTGACTAAAACTCCCTGAATCGCCCGTCTGGAAGCATAATTCCGGTCAAGTTTAATTAAAAACAACACCCTAATTTTACGACCGTTTCTCACGGGCACGCACCTTGGCCGAATGTGTACACGTGTCCATCGGCGGTCAAGGCGACGGAGAACTGAGTTCCACAACTGACCTTCTTAATTGCCTTATTGCAAAGCTGCTCCACTTTCTGAAAATAGGAAAGAACAAAACACTCACAAACACAAAAAAAAAAAATCACAAACTGCACAAGTAGCTGTAATGAGAAGAAAAACAACTAAACTAATTGACGAACAAAGACGTGTAACAGTCACATTAAGGATGTTAGCGGCCATCTTATCTTTTCGGCATTCCTCTGACCTACCTGAGGGTAGTACTTTGCCGTAGAGGAGCCCGTTCCCAACTTGCCATAGTCGCCGTCTCCAAACGCCCACACGATCATGCCGTCCAGAGACAAGACCAGGGTGTGATTGAGACCGCATGACACCTGACAAAGACAATCGCGTTAGACGAGCGGAGCCGCCGCGTCTTCCCTCACCGGCCGAGCGTTGCACGCCGTCCACCTCTGACCTGCCCCACGTGGTACCCCTCCAGCGCGGCCACGCGCTCGGGCAGCATCTTATTGGATGTTGATCTTTGACCCAGGCGGCCAGATTCACCGCTGCCGAAGGTGAAGAGCTTCCCGTCCGCCGTTACCGCAGCTGAGTGCCGGAAGCCGCAGTCAAGCTGGGGACGCAGAGCAGAGGTGGTTTCACAAAACGGGAAAACGTGTCCGTTTCAATCGCAGCGACGTGGACTTGGTTGTTATTTCTCTTCACGAGACCAACAATAGATTTAAAACAGGTTTGCACTGAATGTTGAACACCTTATTGACCTTTATTTTGAGAGAAAAAAAATCAAAAGCAAGTCCACCTTAAAATCGAGCAGCCCCTCTATGTGTGAGATAGTTTTACAGAGTTTCAGCTCTACCTGAATGACCTCCTCTCCTTGCAAGGCCTCTATTTGTTTGGGTCTCCTCTGCCTCTCGCTGTTGCCATGCCCCAGTTTCCCAAAATCCCCATCGCCCCAGCTGAACACCTCCCCGGTCTCAGTCAGGGCCATCGAGTGGCCGTCTGATCCGCAGGATGTCACCAGCTGGGTCACCACATAGCCTGCGGAGCAAAGAATCGCAAGAGAACATAAATGAACGATTGAATCTAAACACAAGCTTCAGAAGCAGCTTTCAAAGCCGTGAAGATCTTTTCTTCAAGATTCCTCTTAGGTTTTAACACGTTTTTCGAGGCAAGAGAAAAGCCTGGGTGAGCACTTCACCTTGAAAAGCGGAGATGATAGTGGGGACATAGAGATCATCAGAATTCCCCTGGCCCAGTCTGCCATATTGTCCTTCTCCTACAGCCAGCACTGTCCCATTGGACTGAACCAGGAAGGTACAGTTCTGACCACACACGACCTAAATGACCATGAAAACACCCACAAAGGCAAAAGGAGGTGTTGGAAAACGACATCGATCAAGGATGACGCCCTGAGTGAATAACGCCGATACCTGCTGGGTCTGCAGAAGAGATGGTGCGAGAGTGGGCATGACGGGGTTGGCTTCCATTCCGGCCAGCTGCCCGTAGCGTCCGTTCCCCCAGAGGTACACCTCACTCTTCCCTCCTCGTTGCCAGTCCTGGAGAATTATAGCAAGTTAGACAGGGACTAAAAGGTAATTCTGCTTGGATTTTTCTTTCGCCACGCGTACTCCGGCTGAGCTTTTTACCTCTGGTCTGGTGGTGGCCCACGACATCAGCTGCTCGTCCATCCTGAAGCTCCACTTGCTATTGTCCTAGAAGACGGGAGCAGAGGGTCTCAATGGTTTGCCTGCGGACATGCGAACTGCCTCCTAACCACAAAGAGGCTGGTCCCCTCACCAATGCCTTGGCGAGCTCCGCGCCGTCCAGCTCCCGAAACTCCGAGACCATGAAGGATTCTGGGAAGACGATGCCACTCGCGATGGCCTCGGCGCTGCGGACGGTGGTGGCGTAAGTGGCGAGCCAGCTCCATTCCGGCGGGCAGGGGCGGGCGCTGGGGTTGGCGTGGTGCAGGGGGCATGGGTAACGGCACAGGTGCTCCTCTAGGGACAGACCGACGGTCAGGGAGGCCAGGCTCTGCAGGAAGGCACTGTGGACGAGCTGGTCGCCGGCCGCCACGTGAGTCTGCGTTGAGGGGAGACACCCGCCATCACGAGAGCGGCCGAGGCTCACAACAAATGCTGCATGAAGCAAACGTTCTGGCAAAGACAGATGTGTCGTTCAAACTTTT
>CAAKHG010031818.1:0-11582 GCA_901007715.1 Dactylopterus volitans | reverse complement strand
CTCTCACCCCATCTCAGAAAATGCATATCTTTGCATATTCATTATTTATATCTCACCTGGAGAGGGAGCGAGCACGCTCTCACACACACACACCACACCACAGCCGGTAAACACACTTACGGGTTGGTTTGTTTTTTTTGTTTTTTTTGTGATTTTTTTTTCTTTTTTTTGCCATGGGAGCTCATAACTGCTGTTTCATATTTCCTTTCCTCGGATTCTGCTCCTCATCTTTTTTTATTTCGCCTCTCCCATTCGCTGACCCCCCCTACCCCTCCACACACACACGTACTCACACACACACACCAGATGTTTTCAAATGGAGGGAAACGAGGAGGGAAAACAAAAAAACAAAAAAAACAAACCAACCCGTAAGTGTGTTTACCGGCTGTGGTGTGGTGTGTGTGTGTGAGAGCGTGCTCGCTCCCTCTCCAGGTGAGATATAAATAATGAATATGCAAAGATATGCATTTTCTGAGATGGGGTGAGAGACATGACCCAGAAAAAGAAAGAAAGAAAGAAAAGGGAAAAAAAAAAAAAACAGTTTCCACTGGTGAATGGGTTATTGTGAGAAGGGGAAAGTCAATCCGGAGGAGGAAGGCAGACAGATAGACGAAAGAGGTAAGATGGGGCTGCAAGGAGAGAGGAAGGGCAGGCGTCTGGAATACAAATGGCTGCCTGCAGCCGGGGCCCCCTGTGCTATCTGCTGGTAATGACTGCACAACTCTCAGCAGCTCTAATGAAAATGACTTCCAATTCCCGGCTCACTGTATTGATTGTGTTTTCATCTTTATAAAATGAATACGGGTAGTGAGCTTGTCTCTGCGCCAAGTATGAAACGGCAGGAGGGTGGGCAAGCGGGGAGAGAGAGAGAGAGAAGGGGAGAGGGAGAGACAGAGACGGGCTGAGGTGCACGGCGTTCGCCTCTGTAAGTGTGTGTGTGTGTGCGTGTGTGTGCGTTGTATTTCCATCCTTCGGAGAATCACACAGACCCTCGAAATGAGAAAGTTTGACTGGCTCCTTCACTTTGGTTCATGAGTGAGGTTTGAGGTCGGACCACGCCGGAGCTCCCTGCCCGGATCCAGTTCTGCAAGGGCCCTTTTGGACCCTTGCAAAAATAAAAAGAAAAGAAAAAGAAAAAGAAAAAAGCCTTAGCTCCAAAAATGACCGGCTAATTTAAGCCCCTATGAGTCGGAACTGGCAGCAAAGGGAAATGCTAAGTCACGCTCATCGTCGGTGGGGGAGCGAGAGGGGGGGGCGACCTAGTTCAACACACGAGAGATTAAAAAAGTTACATGATCCACATAAGAGAGCTAGCTAAGCCTGGGGATGACTCAGCAGATTAGCGCGAGGGGGCCTCTCTCGGGCCTGGAGTCAGTGTGGGGTTTTCCCGGTGGTGTAATAAGGTCCCTGGTAAACAGATGGAGGAAATTTCACATTTAGTTCTACAGCATTAAAACATATCAGTAAATACTTTACGTGTCTTTTAAAGGGCGGTTTGCTAGCAGGCGGCTAAATGAGACTAAAGGGGTTGTGGGGATGTGAAACCTCAGCGAGCAAATGTGGAACCTCTCGTGATATTTGCCCTTCACCTCTGGTAACCACGTTGACGCTTCAAAAACCACAAAACTTGCGTTAGTTTGGGAAGATTACCTGACTAAGTTTTATGAAATTTACGTGCCACTGAGAACCATTCTCTGCTGTGATCCCCAGAGCCGACGGAAAATTCCCATTTTTTGCTTTTGTGGAGTGAACCCCGGCAATTCTAACTCCCCTGGCAATGCCAACGGAAAAAAACACTTGTATGATCAGTGGATTATCAGTGTTTATTGTCTTCTAAATCTTTATCATATTACCATTCAAGCCCTTTATGGAATATTTAAATATAAAAGGCCCTTTTTTGTCATGTTTTCAAGAGTGTTTTTTTTTTTTTTTGGTTTGAATAACACGTCAGACGCAGTGACTCCATGACGAGTCGTCTCCATGAGTGGACGCCAGACACCCCACACTTACATTTATCTGCCGCTCGGCCTGACTGCTGAGTCAGTCCATTGTCAGGAAATTAAGGATTTCTGTGATTTTTCCTGGGAGGATGCCACCGAATCTCTTAGCTGTCACAACGCCGCCCGGCTGTCGCTTATCTCAACTTTGCCGCCCCCCTTCCCCCCGCTCACAACCATCCTCGCGCTGCTCTCCGATGCCGGCACGGGAATCCATGGCGACGGCCAGACGCACGCGAGCCGACGCCGCGTGCGTCTTAAAAAAAAGAAAGCCGCTGCCTTTAATCGCGCCTCCAGGCGGGGCGCTTGATGCCAGAAACACGGGTTTTAATCGGGGAGGGCCTTCATCTTGAAAGGTTGTCATTCATCGCCGCATTAAGAGCCGCTGCGTTCCCGGCTCCAAAGCCACCTGATTATTGTTTTGCTCCGTTAAAACACGGGCCGCCTTTGCCGGCAAGCTAGCGTGATTGATACCAAAGGCAACTATGCTCGCATTTAGATGGTCGGGATGAAGATCTTCGGGGGGGCTCTGATAGCTTCATCAGCGCTCCGTGATGCCTCATACCACAAATACCTGTCATCCAAGCGAGCCGACGCCGCGGCAACGGGTGACACATGCGGAATGATGGGCCTCATGAGCGCGCCGCCGCTCTCTTTGAAGGAACTTACACTAATAAAGGCCGCGGTAAGTTCAGGTTTGAAATGGAAGGGGAGCGAGGGGAGGAAAAATGGCTTTGGGACTGTTGCGTGTGATCAGCTCCATGCGCCACAAACAATCTTTAATCACGGAGCTGACACACGAGGAGGCTTTAGTCCATCAACGTGGTCTCTCAGTCTCCTTAGATACCTTTAGAAAATCAAAACAAACAAACAAACAAAAAAACAACCCTGGCTTTTCGAACCCCTGCCTGTTTCAAGTTCTCACTATTGCGAGGCCGCGCCGTTCGCCATCATTAATGCCTCGCACCGCTCAGTCCCCTGGGATAATTAAACACCTTCTCCAAATATCACAGTTATTTGGATGTGCCTCATAATTAAAGGCCAGTTTTAAATTTCCCCCTTGAAAAAAAAAAAGGAAAAAAAAGTGACTGTTCAATTAGCTGATGATGTATCCAGGTATTAGAAGTGGATAAAGGTCTTTCTGTAACAAAGACTGGGATTAGTCTCAGTTTTCGTCTTTACAACATGTAGCTGTAACCAACTCACCCATCAGCTCTTCTCAGAGCTCCTAATTAGAAAAGATCTCACTTCTCAGGAAGGTCGATTGGTTCTCGAGCCAACAGCGAGTGTAACATCTCTTCGCTCGCAGCTCCGCGTGCCAGCTTTGGCTTCTGCTTCTGCAGAATGGTGAGACTCCGCAGTTCTTCCAGCCAATTTTAATTGGCAGTTCAGCCGAATCTGAATCCGCTCTGACCTAATCTCTTACCCATCGCAGCTTATCAGCAACCTCGGTGTTGCCCCGGCTTGCGGTGAGCATACCCCCCACACCCCGATGCCCCCCTTTTTTCAGCCCCCACCTCGTGACGGACCATCACGGTCTCGAGCGTTTCCATTCTCTCTTGGACCTTAAATCATAAATCCTCATCCGCGCGGCCGGACAACAGAGCCATGGAGGCTGATTCTGGGCCTCCTGACGCACAGCTAAACATGGGGCGTCGCAGACAGCGCAGGGTAAAAGATGGAGGTCGGTCTGGAGGCTGCGGCAAAGATTTAATTTCATTTTCTGTAATGATTTTGATACAAGACCCCATTTACACGGCAACGGCATCTTTGGTTATGGGCTGGGTTGCGTTTGTTTGCCTGAAAACGGAAGACGGGGGTAAAAAAAACAAAACCTTGTTGAAAATGGTTTCTCTATTGTTCAAAACAAGCATAAAAAAAATGGTCACATACTGCATTTTGAGCATCCTGACTCCCGGTCTACATTTTCCTGGCCTTTGCTGCCTTATAGTTCAGAGTCACTGGAAGCAACAACCCCGCCTCATCGCGGGTCCGTGCAAACGCTCGTCGCGCTCGCCCATTGTTGATGTTTGCGCGCCTGCTTTGGTTCATCGCGCACCGCCAACCGCTGGCCTGGCACGTGTACTACTACGGCGCTTTGGGAGTTCGGAAGCGGCAACCGAAAACAGAACCGGACGCCGTCGGGTGGACGGGCCCAGCGGCTGTTTGCGTGTTGGGTCTGGGTAGCGTGCTCATTCGCACTCGGGACTCCACACCCAGCGCGAGATACGCAAACTCATACACGCGCACATTCGCTGTGTGTCGAGAGCAGCCGTCTCGCTCCGAACTGCAGGGACGGAAAACATGGGCTTCTCCCGGATAAAAAGACAATAAACAAAGACCCGCTGCTACCCGAAGCCGGGGTCGCGACTGTAAGGGGCCTGCGAAGCTGATCCGGTTTTCGCAGATATGACGAAAAGCAGCCCGGTTGAACGCAAGCGATTCGAACGGTCGACCGGCAGCGCGAGCTGCTCCTCAGTATCCCAACCTGCAACTGCAGATCAAGAAAAGAGCAAATTCTAATCATGCAAAGCTGCGATAAGCCATTCTTCCGCCGCGAAAGCCCGGACCGCAGCTGCTCAGCGGTGGCTACTTCATCACAACTTTTCTCCGGCAGCAGTGGCTTACTGAGAAAGGTTACGCCGACATTGATTGATCAGTCATTACCGAGGGATGAAGGCCCGGCCTGGGATTTGTCCGGGAAACAAAACCCGAAACTTGCCGTATTGACATATTAAGGATTTAACCCGGAGATTAAAAATAAGAAACAACCTCACTCGGAAATGAGCACATAAGCTCCAGCCTCATTCGGCGCGCAACAATGGAGGCGGCATTAAGGCTTCCCATGGGCGCCTCCGGTGTGAGAACGACGAGCAGCTGAATGAGGCACTTTTAAAATGATGAGTTGCCGTGCGAGAGAGTTTTTTGAAGGATGGCGGATGACTTTCGCAGTTTCATTTCAGAGCAGACGCAGATCAAGAGCGGGACTTGTTTTGTTTTGCCAGCCGGAAAGACACACACGGCGAAAATCGGCGGACGCCGCGGCGAGATTATCACCGTCTATTATCATTTGTGAAAATTGGGTCTGCTAACTTGCGCTGGGCCGACGGCAAATGAACTGCCTTCCTAAAAGTTCACCACCTCTTGAATTTCACAAACCCGACGCCTTCGTCTGACATTATCTGAGACGCGGATTAACCCTTTAGCGCCGCGGCCCAATTATGATCAATATTTCACACTCTGCCGCGTCTGCGTTTCGTACACTTTTGTAGCAGCCGGTGAAAGTTCTGCGTTGTCCTGCAGGCAGAACACTGAGTGGTAAAAGGTTAATAGCTTTCGATTTTTTAAATTTTTTTTTTCCCACACCCCCTGTAATATCTGGTTGTTGGAATTAAAAGTTGCACATGTTTACATTCCCGCTATTTCGCTATTCGCCGCCGCCGAATGTTTATCTCGCCTCAGCTGCACGTGAAAATCTGTAAGATACACCAAAAAAAAAAAACTGGAAAAAAACACAAGCGTGCATCAGGTAGCGGCTTGCTGTCCTTCCCAGTGGCACTTTTCTAATAGGTTAAAATGTGTGTGTGTGTGTGTGCCGTACTGGGGTTTGCCTTTGGCCTGACACGTCAGCTCCAGGTTCTCTCCTTCCCTGGTCAGACCCTGAGGAAACTCCACCATGATCTTAACCTCCGGTTTGTCTGGAAGGAGACAAGAGAGACAAGAGAGAAATGAGTGACGGGACGGCGTCACTGACAAAGGAAATCGGCGGTCTACGTAAATATATCCGACGTAAACACGGCAGTGGGGATACTTCTCCAACCGCTCTGCGGGACTGATTGGCCGCGACGGACTGAACGCATGATGTTTGTACCTCTAACTTAACGAACCCTGCGTCCAGATTCCATCCTTCCACCCTAATGAGCATGCAAAAACAGTATGTGAGATTTTTTTTAGTGGTGTCCAAAACATCAGTATGTACACAATAGTACGCACTATCTATACTCATTCCGGAGAAATGTATTATTGACGTATGTATGGATTGATGGACGCTAGCTAAGCAGAAACCCCACACGATGCAATGTGGCGATGTTTGCTAGCTGAGACGGTCAAAAGCGGAGCGGTGCGCAGCTGCGTTGATAGGAGTGGTCACCATGGTAACAACCATGGTAACAACGTTCCCTCCCAACAGCAGGAAGTGCGCAATGTGCGCTCTGAGTGGTACATCCGAATTAGTACATACTGCTGATATTTACTCAAAAGTGTGCCCAACTTAAGTATACTTTTTGAGTATGTACTGTTTAGTGTGGCATTTCGGAACCAGTGATCGTCTCCTCGATGTTAAGCGACTTTGCGGAGGATGTTTAACTTCCGAGGGTTCACATTTCATCGAAAGTTTACACAGTGTTCGGTGGTTATGATGGCGCGTTGATTTGTCGGAAAGTTGATTATGCAAAAAAACAAAAACAAAACAAATGTATATATGTGTATCTAAAAGAAAGGATGACCAGACTGAACGGCACTGAGGATGGTTCAAGCTCACAACTCTGAAACTCTTACGACTTTGTGCGCGTTATTTATCAATGTCAAATTAATCAGTTAAAAAAATGGAAGAAAAAGAAAAAAAAAGGCTGCATTTCTTACAATCTTCAGATCTTTATGGATTCTTTGAGAGAGCTACCTCGGATCAATAATCATTTGTTGTGAACAGAGCTCTGCCTCTCCCCGTGAAAACAAGCTCTGCATAAACTCACAAACAGAAAGCCGAATTTAAAATATTAAGAGTTTGGAAACTTACTTCACAAAATGTATGAATAAATGAGTGGAACCGGGTGACAGTTTTGTGGCTACAACCTCCTTTTTTTATAGCATCTTTTTTTTTTTTTTTTTTAATCAGTTTGGTTTCTATGGCTCCCCTGGAACACATTTTCCATACATTTACAAGTCTTTCCATCACCTCCACTTAGTGCCTTCCATGTTTCACCTCGAAAAAGGCTTCGCAGTGATAATCCCTGGTGGTTTAAGGATTAAAAAAAAAAAAAGAAAAAGAATTTAGAAAGAAAAAAAGGGTGTCGGCGGAGGTCGGGTCAGGCTCACGCCGCTCAAAGGCAGCTTGACTTTTATTACCACATTCGGCTGCATCACAAGAGAAACCAAAAAAAAAACAAAAAAAAAAAAACCTTTAGTAGATAAGTAAAATTTCACTTAAGTTCAATAACAGCACTTATTTCTAGACTGAGCTTCGCTTATTTGCCTTAAACTCAACGCGCCCGTCCGCAGAATCAGATCGCAGCCCGCCCACCTAGGATGTTTCAAATCATCCCAACGCCAAAACGTGAGTCAAAGCCCTTCAAGCGAGTCGGGGCTTAGGGGGAGGTGGTGGTGGTGGTGGTGGTGGGGGGGGGGGGTATATGGGGTGGGGGAGCTGCCCCGAGTGCTTCCAAAAGAGGTTCCGTGATGGAGTTGCTACACAAAACAGGAGGCGTCGCCGAAGAGTCGAGGCAGCTGCGAAGAAAATGAGAAAGTTGTTTTGACAAATCAGCCGGGTGCTTTGACAGTTGCTACTGTGCCGTTCTTCGCAGCCGCCGAGCGCCTATTGTTCTCATTCCATTGACTGTTGCGGGCATTATCAAAGCCCTTTTTTTTTTTCTTCCCTTTCCTCCCCCCACTCCCCCCCCCCTCCATCTTGGCGTGAGAGGCAATCCTTTATTCCGGACCAAAACTCGAATGTTTTATTCACTCTATCGTCCATGTTTGGCGTTTGAATTTAATGCCGTGCGCTGAAAATAAGACAAAATGAAAGCAAGGCGAGTCCTGCCCTGACTTTTAACTTAAACTCGCCCGCACAACCGGGCATCCCGCTGGATGAAGGCAAAGGCGTGTTTTTTTTCACGACGGGATTTGGGAGATCTCGGAGCGGGTTGATTAGGTTCATTATGGGAAGATCACATGCAGCAGAATCTTTAGCCATTTTTAGCAAATGGGATTAATGCTCCATACTTCATTTTCAGGCCTAAATGGCAACTTGCCAACACATCACTTTCTTATTAAATTGGTCGCGGCTGGCTTGACGCGCGACGTCCTGCATGTAAATACCCAGTTAGGAGGCGCTGCTTTTAGCTCCGCCGCGGCGCACACCGGCACAACTGTCCCCCGGAGGTCAGTTCAAAGTCGAAAGTAGCTGCTTTTAACGGTCTTCGCCATTGTTTGCGCGATTGTTTCATCAGCAAGTTCATTATGGGTGAATTTTTTTTCATCCCGGAATTGCGACATCGTCGACGATGACGCCGGGAGGACGACTGAGGCTTGAGGTTGACGGCGTGAAACCTAACGTTTCGAAATGAGCACAGACGGAACGTCTCCTAACGTTCGCTCCAACCATCAATCCCTTTAATCCGCCCAAAAGAAAGATTTGTGCCATCAACCTCTGACATGGTAATTAACCTCGAGACGACAAACGGCTAAGTGCATAAACTCGCCTCAAGCGCTTGCGTATTCAGAACCTCAACTTTGTTGTTCTTGCACATTCCCTGGCACTGATAAACTCCCCCGAGTTAGACCGGCTGAGACACAGTGGCGTAATTACAGTTTTCAATTGTGATGTAAATGATTTCCATTTGTTCCCCGGTTTTAAGCCCTAAATGCACCACTCGGTGTTTGTATTTTTAATCAGGCTGCAGACTGAGGGGGGATGGGCGGGGGGGTCGGGTCTGAGTCGCGGTTTCAAAGAAATGCGGCGGCGGCAAAGAAGAAGCAGAAGAAGAAGAAGGATCACGCTGCTTCCCGACCTTCTCGACAACAAACAACATGTGCCCGGGCGTCCATCTGTCTAAATCAGGCCCTGTCAGAGGCCGGCTTTCGGGTGTCAGTGATGGACAGCAGATGGGCGAGCGGCCAGGTCTCCCTGCTCAGTGGGCATGTAGGAGTTTAAACAACAAGCCTTTGCTTTTTGTTTCCACTCCAGGCGCCACGCGGCAACCCCACCGCCCCCGAAAAACACCCCCCGCCCCCGCACCCGTGACGTCATCTGACCTTGTCATCTCAGAGCCATAAACATGAAGGACGCCAGGCATCGGCGGGTTGTTTTGATAGCCCTCAGTAGTTATAGCGGGGACTCTCGAGTCCTGAGCTTGATGGAGAAACGCACGCCGCGCCGCGCCGCCGGATCCGGCCCGCCGCCACTTCAGTGGAAATGAAATAGGGTGTGCTGCATGCATGAGGGCCGTTATCATTATGCTAACTGAGTTATTTGCTTTATTGTATGTCTCACCTCATAAGCGCTCGAGACGGCGCTATCCATCTCCCCCGCCAGTCAGCTGACCTTAAGGGAGGAACAGCCAGGCAAGGCTGAGAAACCGCCCGCTCTGCTTATGCACATAAACATTACAGGCTTATTTAATTATGCTGTCCCCAGACAATGAGCTTTTATGGCCGTTTCTTACTACAAAACACACTCCATTCCGCTCACAAATTGCCCGCGCAATGAGCGTTTCACATGTAAATTACCTTGTCTGTCTCAGTAATCAGTAAGCAAACCTGGGGTAATAACAAAAGTAGGCTTCGTTCTCCCGTTGCTGTGCACGGGGGGGGGGCGCTACGGGGTGGTCGAGTGGGCGACAAGAGGTCCTGCCCACTTGCTTGCATCCCGCGTCAAAAAGTGTTCAATCGAAGGTTTACTCATCTCAGACTTCCACCAAGTATTTGTCCTCCAAAGGCCAAAGTACGAGAGTCCCAGCGAAGACATCGAGGCGTCGCCGCCATGTCCCCGCCCGCACAACAGTAAAAAAGGGGGACATTAATGCTATCGAGCGCCGCTGTTGATGCTCGCTTTATGGAGGTACTGGCCAGCCTCCTGAGTTCCACCGAAGCTTCCGTCTGGTGGATACGGACGCCGGCGAACTGTCCGTCATCACATGCAAAACAGCCTAAGGGCGTCTTAAAACCCACAAATCGGGCCCGACGCTAACGCTCTCCGGCCGCAGCTCCCGCTCCCGCAAGCCGCACCTCTCCACCTGCGAGCTGCGATTGGCCGCCATTGTGGATCTGCGACCTGCTTCTCCACCGGTAACATTTTGGGGCCACCGGATGCACAGACGGTCGGAGGGAAAAGGGGGAAGGCGGAGCAGAGAGGAGAGAATTCAAAACTTGCTAAAGACTGAACACAAAAACTCCCATTTTCAGCTCCACAGCCTTTTACTGTGAATCAGCATCGGACTCGGGTCTTCGCGGCCAAGTTATGATGTCAGCATGAATCTCTGGTGCCTGACGGATAACGATGTTAACAGCAGAAAAGTCGGGGAAATGCGTGCCGCTCCTGGGCTTTTTTCCTCGCAAGAGTGCCGCGCTGCGGGCGCAGAGCTCGAGAGTCAGAGCGGGAACTTTTGAGGTGCGAGACGGCCGCGTGCTTTATTTATCACGCCAGGACGGGGTTTTTAGTCTGCTAGTCTCCAATAGCGTTTTTTTGTTTGTTGTTTTTTTTTTAATAGACGCGTGGGGCGATGCATCCCAGCCTCAAATGCCGGTTCAGTCAAAACCATGAAAAGCAGACACTTGAAGACTGATGCGAGTCGCTGGAAGGGGAATTCGCGCCGAAACCTATTGAAATTCCAGCAGCGAAAGACGATCCAAATACCCCCAAAAAAAAAAAAAATTCGCGTCAAAGATGCACCGGGTGTCACGTTTAGATCAGGCGGCCATCGCCTCAACTCTCGGAGCCGACCATTAAGGGTGAAAGGAAACTCTCCATCCATTTATCATTTGCCGGAAGGGAACCAGCAGGGCCTCTTAGGAAGCGTCCTGTAAAAACGCGTGTAACTTGGTAGAAGCCGCGCGGGAAATGGAAACCGCGCTCAACGCGAGTAAATAAGCGTATTCATCAACGGCAGGATGCGGACGTCAGGTCCACATTTAGAGCCCGAGCGTTTCCCGTCCAAACAAATCGATGCGCTCTAATTAGGTCCGCATCTTAGCGAGCGCGGGGCGCGAGCGCCCCAAGCCTCTCAAAGGCATGCTAATAGAGTTAGCCCTCGGAGGGCAGGAAGCCCGTGCGGCAGCGAGGGAGGCGGCTGGACGTTGAGGAAACAGCCGCCGATCCCGTGAAAGCTTTGATAGCATCTCCCAGCAGTCCCCCACATGAGCGATAACGCCCGCGCGCTTTGTATCATTGACTCTTTCATTGAAAACTAATCTATGCCGCTGCTTTGTGCCCCGCGTGTCCATTTCTGCACCTGCCCCAGAACTGCGATTATTCGACTTAATCTCAGCTCGGGCAGGTGGGTTTAAGGTTGCTCTCCCTGGACCCCACGCTGCCTCGGCGTGCTTGACGCAGCTTTAAATCGGCTAGATGATAAGTTTTTTTTGCTTTTTTTCAACTTACTTTCAAGTTTTTGGGATTGGTTTTTAATTATGGAGCATTACTGGCATATTGACATTTGTGTGTATGTTCCTTAATCACCATATCCAACACTTAATTTCCGCTATAAGGATTGGAACCAATTAGTGCTTCCTCTACTCCCCCCCGCCCCACAGTTTTTTTTTTTGTTGGTTCCCGCTGCGTCGAGAGCGTACTGCGCCGTGTCACATGTCAAA
>CAAKHG010031817.1:0-20914 GCA_901007715.1 Dactylopterus volitans | reverse complement strand
CCGTAAAAGTGTGTGTGTGTGTGTGTGGGTGTGGGTTTGTGTGTGTGCGTGTGTGTGTCTGTGTGTGTGTGTGTGTGACAGAACTTGGACCATGCAGCTCCACATCCACCCGCTGCAGAAAAATGAAGAAAAAATGAGTGACTGGAGTCTAAGTGGGTGAAAAATGTCCCGTTTTAGAATCGAAGCACTTTTGTCATTTTTATTAAGAATAATCATTTTTGTTGTGTTTTGTATTGTACACAAAAGAATGATTTTAATGTTTGAGGTTTTTTCATTTTTCCCCTTTTAACATTTGGAACATGTTCAAACATTTCAAACAATAATTACTGAAAACAACAAAGGAAAACTGAGTGCACAGAACACTTGAAAAATGCCAATCTTCCGTTTTAAGAGGTGTGTGTGTGTGTGTGTGTGAGAGAGAGAGAGAGAGAGAGAGACTATAAGGCTGAGTCTTAAGGAATCCTGCTGACCTCTGACCTCAGGTAAAGAGGATGGCAAAAATTATGTCATCTGACCTTCAACCCCCCGGTGTGCATTTATATCATCAAGACAATCATCCATACTCCCCACCGCCGACGTGACTCCCCCCGCCCCTCCATGAAGCGAAACGTGACCACGAGACATTTTGACAAGAGGTCAGAGGTCACAGCGGGGTTTCCCTTCGTTTGCATCTGTCCAGCAACAGTTTTCAGGGCAACGGTTCCAGTCGGCGCGGCCACTGGGTTTCCGTCACTGCTGTTGTCACGGCGACCGCCTCCCGTGGACCCGAGCATGAGCTTGCAAGTTTCCTTTGGTGTGTTTTCTCGACGTGACCTGAGCCGAGAGGCTCCCGTTCTTCTTCTGCATCGGCTGCAGTGACGCTTTGCATGAGTTTGTATTTCAGATGAAACATTTTCATATTCTGCCAGTCAGATGAATAAATCAGCCGTTTGCCAGCCGCCTACACGTTTGTTTTCTACAGCCAATCGCCTTCCACCGTCCGCCTGCTGCGGGCGTCACTCCCACAAAACCGGCGACGGCTGCTCTTTACTAGTGAGACGCCGCCGCGACGCCTTCATAGCTCCGCCCCTCAAAGATGGTTTCTGCCATATCGGGCAGTTTGTAATCACTCTGATGTTTGTGGTCATTTTTCTGATAAGTTTTGGTTTTAAGTTGCTGCTATAAAAAGGGGGCGTGGCTTCACGACAGAGTTGCTCTGAGTGAAATACAGGAAGTGGTGCAGGCGTTTACAGGCGTCTGTTTAGGAATCCTACAGAAGAAAGTAGAGAGGGCAAGTAGCACTAACTCCCTATAACCGTTATTGGCTGTTTCAAATGCGAAAAAAAGGGTTTTTAATGTAAATTGATCGCTGGTGATTGAGGTGGGCGGGGCTTACATACCATAGCTCCTTTTCCTGATGGCTACTGAGCAGACTCTGACACTCAATTACATCACCAGCACAGGATGTGCCCGGCGTCCGTGTGCGGGAGATTATGGCTACATTTTTGTGTTAGCCGTCCAGGTCGCTTACAGTCGACGGTTGCATGTAACACAAACTGTTTATGGTTATTTTTGACTGGATTTTGTCGTATGACATCTTTATGTAAAATGACTTATACCTTGAGGTCCTTGAAGGCAGCGTGAGTTCAGTAAAACACTCCCATGGACAGACGGACAGAAGTCAAACTTTATTCAGAACTGCATTTTTCCAGTTGACTACTTGCCAACGAACGTCTTGTTTACAAGAAAGAATTTCACTCTTGCACAATAAAACTCATATTAAAGTTCGCAAGTTTTTAAAAGGATCTGAATTAATCAAAAGTTGGTTTGATTTTAATTAGAAGTTTCCGTGGAGAAAGTCGAAACGAGGTAAATCCCGCGGGCACCCTGAAGGCATCGTGGCTGATACAGGTCAAACACAGTGAAGAGGGGGAGCAGCAGAGTCCTGGGCGCAGGACTTCAGTGTGGCTTCTGATTGGCTGGTGGTGGTGTGGAGGAGGCGGGGCCAGAGCTCTGCAGGGAAAAGTAGCTTACATAAATTATCCAAAGTGACTTACATGTGAAGACGGTGGAGCCCCCTGCTGGAGGATTCATGCACTTGTGCAGCTGATAGACACGCCCACGCAGATTTGCAGTGCATGCTGGGAGGGGCGCCGCTGTCATCGGGATGCGCAAAAAAGCCTGAATTAACTGACGCTTCGCCTCAGCCCACCGTCATGACATCATCGCGTACATACTGCGTTGACTTCCTGAGGAACTGTGGCCGTTACCATAGCAACTCATCACAGTCGATACTGCAATTTGCTCCCAACAGAAAAGCCACGGCTATGTTGTCTGCTCACCTGTCCTCCGCCAGCCCCGCCCACCCCCCGCCCTGAAAAGATGGTGGTCATTCCATGGTGGGCGGGGACGTGGCGCAGGGGGCGTGTCCTGGACTCTCTCAGCTCCGACAGCAGCTCGGGACTGGACAGCGACTGACGAGCTGCACACAAACACAAACCAAGCGGCTCTCCAATTGGTCCCAACAGAGACTTGGTCTTGCACTTGTTCCCAGAATGCATCCTGGGACATTGGCCAGCTCACCTGGTCTGGAGGAGCAGGAGGAGGAGCTTGGAGGCGGGGAGGGGGAGGTGGCCACAGAGCCTTCGTTGGATTCGGTGACGCCACCGCGGCGCCACAATCTCTTCTGGCTCTCTGGAAACACAAACACGCAGATGAGAGCCGTGAGGCGTTTCAGGGTCGTCATGGCAACGCTTGGGGGCAGCTCTTCACCTTGGAGAAACTCGCTTTGCAGTTCTGGACTTTGCAGAGACGGACGAGGCGGCGACGATGGCGATGAAGACTCCATGATGAGCACCTGCAGTGGGAGGAGCTCAACAGCTGCTGAAGTCAAACATCGTGATGGCAGGAAGTGACCTCACAGACCCCAATGTCTCAGAGCCACGGCAGGAAGTGACCTCACAGACCCCAATGTCTCAGAGCCACAGCAGAGCTCTGCGCTCGTCAGCAGTGTCGGCGCCCCCCCGCGATGACGTCACGTTCCAGGGGTCAAAGTTCAGGCCAGCAACTTCAACTGTCGTCTGTCCTGCTGCGACATCACCCGCTGTCCTCGCCGCCGGCGTGAAGCTCCGGACGATCCGCCGTGAGCTGCAGGCGGAAAACACACACGCACACATATACACACACACACACTCAAAAGTCCAAATTAATTATTGACCTTTTTATGACACCGTTGCTATGGTTACCAGGAAGAAAAAAAGACAGTCAGCTGAACTTTTGATCCCCCACACACTCTACCCACACACACACACACACACACACACACACACACACACACAGTGTGTGCGATAAGGAAGTCATGTGGTCGTGAGGGTGGCGTTCCTCCGCCAGCCAATCAGGTCACATCCATGTGTGCTTGTGAAGCCTGTGGATTAATTGCGTGAGTGTGACCTTTGACCTTCACATCAGTCCATTTTGAAGAGACACGAGAAGAAGGATCAACATGGCGACACAGGAAGTGACATCACATTTATTGGAAACTTCAGACAGAAACAACCAATGAAACAGGAGCGGACAAAACACTGGGAACACCCGACGACCACACGTTGGCCGCTGAGCTCGGTGGCGGCCGCCGTGTCGCGTCATCACTGTTGCCACGGCGACCAGGCAGCCATCACAGCGTCCATTTCAAGCACCTGCAGATGCAAAGGAAGCGCTCAGCCAAACATGTTGCTGCACCGTTCACACAAGTGGACTGTGGGGATAAGATGGAGGGGCGTGGCCTGCGCTCAGGTATGCGTACCTGGTCTCTCTGTGGGTGCACAGACACCTGCTGGAGCAGTAGCGCCCCCCGCAGGTGCTGCAGGTGTAGTGTGAGGGGAACCCGCAGACGCAGCAGAAGTGCCGAGGGGGCAGCGAGGAGGGCGGGGCCACTGCAGATAGGTAGTTAGGCTCCACCCTTTCTGACAGGTTCTACAGATTAGAGAGCAGAGGCGGAGTCAGCTGACAAGACACTCAGCCAATGGGACAGCAGCAGAAGGCCACCACCCACCTCCTCCTCCAGCAGCGTGGTGAAGTTCTTCCTGAAGCGCTGCTTGAAGTGGTCGCCGCGCGTCTTCCTCTTCTTCTTCTCTGGACACACAGCGCAGCTCGTTAACGGCCAGCGCCGCCAATCAGCACGCGGCAGCGGCGTCACGTGTCTCACCTGGTTCCTCGCTCTCACTGAACGCCGGCAGGCGAGCGGTGGGGCCGGGGGGGGGCAGGGAGGACAGCGGGTCGTCCTGGAAACAAAAGGGGGGGCGGAGCAAACACAGCTCACGGTACAGCTACACCATTATTATTGAGTATCCGTTAATGTTGGTGTCGCTCCTGATCACCTGGAAGTTGTCTTTCTCCAGCGCCTCCAGCTGCCGGGTCAAACGCCGCTGTCTGGTGGCCTCATCCAGGACCCGGCGCTGGCCCGCCTCCACCCGCGCTGACAGACGGGCAGAGAGACAGACGGGAAGAGAGAGAGGGAGAGAGAGACGGGTTGTTAAATCACATTCAGGAACCTTCAGCTAGGAGAAGAAGCTCGTCGCCTCGAGACGCTTCGTCTTGACGTGAACGATAGCGGCGTCTGGTCACCCGGGGCAACGCGCTCAGTTCCGATTGGCTGTGACTATGGAACCGTCGCGGCGGCGCGTCAACGTGACATTTCAACAGCAGTTAGACGAACACTCGGCGCCGTTTTCCCTCACGTTCCTCCGTCTGTCCACTGCTGGTTAAGCGCCTGCAGGAGGGCAGGGCGGCGGCAGTGTGGAGGCGGGGCAACAGACGGGATGGAAGGCATGCTGGGGCCGTATTTATTTACACTTTTCAACAGGAAAAAAAACTTCAGTGATTTTGAATACGTTTATAACCAACATGTCCCAAAATTCCTCTCCCAGAATGCAACAGTCGCTGTGTTGTTTCTGTTTATAACATAGCTGCGATCCCTTTGACTGACAAATGTTCATTGGCTGGCCGGTAAAATGTTCTAGATAGGCGGACCAATGACAGTAGGCTGTCACAGCCAGCACGGACGGACGGCGCCCTCTGCTGGACGCCATTTTCCACAACAGCTAATTCATATTACTATTATTATTATTATTCTTGTGTAGTAACACAGCTGAACAGAAGAACTTAATATCGATGCTGATCAGCCATTTTGACAGATACGATACATCTGCGATGCGCAAATATCGGCTATTAATGTTGGCAGTTAATATCGGCCTGCCGATAAGTGGGTCTGGTGCTTCGTGTCATCTCGCGTGGAGCATCTTCATCTTCATCTTCATCCCCGATGTCAATGGCGAGCTGCTCTCCTCCTCGGATGATCGTCGGGTCATCAGTTTGTTGCTGGTCAGAGTCGACTCTCACCGGCCACTTTAACAGCTGAATGGCTCATCAGCCAATCACATGGCAGCATTCAGGCATGTAGATGTGGTGAAGAGGATCTGCTGAAGTTCAAACCAGCACCGGGATGGAGAAGAAAGGTGGTTTAAGTGTCTTTTAAGTGTCTCAGCAGCTGCTGGTCTACTGGGGTTCTCACACACGGACCATCTCCAGGGTTTACAGAGGATGGTCCCACAAAGAGAAGATACCCAGTGATGCTCAGTTCTCTGGGAGGAGATGCCTTGTTGATGCAAGAGGTCAGAGGAGAACGGCCAGACTGGTTCCAGACAACAGTTAGTCAATGAACCATCGTTACAAGCGAGGAAGCGAGGAGAGCATCTCTGAACCCACAACACCTCCAGCCTGGAAGCCGATGGACCACAACAACAGTGGAGCGGAACCTCTAAGGAACCTCCAAGGAATCTCCGAGGAACCTTGACTGAGCCGCGGGACGATCGCGGCAGATGAGTTAAAGTGATTTTTATTTTACGCAAAGAGCCGATAAAGAAACGACCTCTGACGTCACGCCGCCTCTAACTAACGCGACTGCGTCCCGCGAGACGAACTGAGGACTAAATTCGTCGAAACTCACCGGAGGCTTTCTTCTCCAGCACCATGTTGCTTGTTGTTGTTGCTGCACTTCCGGTTTACGGGAGCCGCGGAGGGACGCGCTGCGCCTGGCGTAACGCGAGACCTTAAAATGGCCGCAGAGTTGAAAGGCTTCCGCGCGGATAGATGCCCGATAGATGCCCGATACCTGATCGCGTCCGACGGCGCCGAGCTGCGGATCGATACTGCGCCATTAAAGCCGTTGAAGCTGGAGCGAAACCCGCCGATTCTTCACTTTCCTGCTTTTTATTGTTTATGACCCAGAAGGGCTTCAATCAGCCGTTTTATTGTTTTCCAACCACAACAAAACACCACAAAACCACACATACAAGAATAAGAGTAAAATAAGCTCCTCCCACCAGCGTTCATGATGCACACTCATGTAGCCGGGAGTTCATAGATAAAAGTAAGAGAAAAATGAAATTGAATTTCCTGTTTATCTAAACGTTTTCAGCAAAGATATTAATGTTTGCAGATTTACAACCCTTAATGTGTGTGTGATATTTTTTTTTTTCTAGCTGGACATGACACATAAACCTCTCTAAAGCGCGCGCGTCCGTATGTGGGAGGCTGAGAGTCTAAAGCCATGAAGAACTGAATGGAATCACATTCATGAGAAACGTCTGCTGGCTCCGCCACAAACCAGTTTAGAGGGGATGGATGTTCCATTTCTCCACATATTTTAGAGAAGGCCTCTAATATGGATCGCTTCGGACTGTTGAGGATGATGTATAATTTTAAACTGAACCGCATCACGTCTGGAGCGTAAAGACGGCGAGGCGCTCCCGGCCAGCTCCCAGCGGCGGCGGAGGCAGGCTCCTCCCTCTGTCACCAGTTGAGAGTTGAGAGTCCACCAGAGCTGCAACTTTATTACTTCAGCCGATGCAGAAATTACAGATAAAAAAAACGGGCCGGCAGGTTATTTTGTTTCAATCCCAAAATTTATTCGCTCAGTCTTCAACAAATAATTTAATGCAGTTTATACAAAGCCAGAGATTTAAGTCCTGGTATCAACACACGCAAAAGGGTCAGGAGGAAACCTCAGCAGGCTGGTTTCCATGGAAACGCTCCCCAGACCAACGTTTTCATTCTTTAGGAACAACTACTGAAATACTGGTGACGATGAAAAGACTCCGCTACGGGACGAGCAAAGAAAGGAAGCAATGAAGAAGACATGGAAACACACGTTAAAGGGGACCTTCACCGCGTCTGCACACCGTCACCAACAACAGCCGCAACCACAACAGCCGTCAGAGACCGGACTGGACTTCTCCTCAAACGCACCTCCCGTCCTCCCGTCTCATTGACTGAAGACCCGGTGATGGCTGCTGTTTTGATTCCCACCTGCTTGACGACTGTGGGTTGCCATGGTAACCCAGACGTCCAAGACAACCGAGCTGAAGTGAAGCACTTGGTGGTCGGAGTTGCTCATTTTCGAGGAAAGTTTAAAAAAAAACAACAAAAAAAAAACAGGATCCTCTAGGAGGCGCTGTGTGCTATGACTACAGTTACCATGGCAACTAAGACCAGAGCGTCCTTTTGACTTCACAGTACAGCACACAGACGCGCACACATACACACACACACCCACGCACACACTCACACACAGAGCGGAGTGTGTTCTGCTTGCATAGATTAAAAAGGCAGCATGGTGAATTTCAGTCTTATTTTGAAAAGCTGCTTTTCGCTTCGTTACTGTATGAAATGTCTTATTGCGAAACGTCCTCCAACGATGCGCTCGGGATTCTGGGTAGCCATGGAGACGCGAGTGAGTCAGAGATGGTCCGACACCGGATCACAGGTGCGGGAGCATCATCCAATCAGAAGTACAAACTACAGAAACGTTAAACTCTGTGTGGGAAATGTCGTGAGAAGATGCGTTCAGGGTTACCGCTTCCTTCCCGCCATCGCGGCTGCGAGGCCGAGGTGACCCGCGCAGTCGGGGAGGTTAGGGGTCAACGAAGGACACCATGATGTACCTGGTCCCTCTGGTGGTGGGCAGACCCTCGTGGTAATGGGTCAGGCGGCCGGGGTGCATGAAGGACCAGCCCTTTCTGGGAGACTCCACCTTACAGTCATAACGCAAGAACCTGCAGCCTCCACCCTGACACACACACACACACACACACACACACACACACACACATTAAAGAAACCTCCACCAGGACGGGGAGCTCTCGCGTTAGAGGAAGCCGGTTTCGGTTTTCCTTCCTCCCATCAGCGGTGGGACGTCTCTGTACCTCGTAGTCGATGTTCTTGTTGTTGAGCGCGATGTTGATGGTGAAGGTGGAGGAGTCGTGGTGTGGCCGTAGAGACGGCTGCTCGTCGGGACGATAGCGCACCACAAAGTTCATGATGGCCTGGGCCTGGACACCACAGAAGAAGAAGAAGAGTTCATGACTCAACTGAGTTGACAGACTCGCAACGCAGAAGAACAACTCAGAACCCTAAAGAACATCTTAACTTGAGGAACAATCTGCACTGTGCCTGAACACCACACCTGCACCTACAGTAGGTCCTGGGTATAAGGTGTACATTAGTGTAATGTCTGGACTGTGCCCAGGTCCAATGTCTGGACTGTATCCAGGTCTAACGTCTGGACTGTATCCAGTACCTTAGGGTAGTATCCCGGGTAGAGTTTTTCAGTGACGGGGACGATGTACTCTTTGAGGAACTTGAGCCACTCCTTCTCAAAGCCGATCTGGTTCATGTGGATGTCAACAGTTGGTACATTTTCATAACCACCTGTCAAGCGCTCGTCCTGAACGAACACACACAGACACACACACACACACACACATTAAATACAAATTTTCAATACCCATTTCATTTACGTTCTCCGTTCGCCATTCGGGTAGCTCACCTTGTGGGACCCTCCTGACCACTGCCCGTGGTCCTCCATGGTCTCCACCAAATGATCGCACATCTTCTCTGAGAAGGCTGGGAACCAGTAGACGTCTGGGCAGGGCTGAGGAGCAGACCACACCCACACACGCTCAGCTTTCCCACCAGTGGCTGAACTGAACATTTCGGTTGACATTTGTGACAAACACAAAGACTTTGCTTCTGCGTCTGAGTTCAACCAAAATGAGACTGAAAACACGACGCCTGACGACTCGACCGCCGACGCCGCCGAGGCAGAACGAGCCGGCGAGCTGCATGTGACACACATGACATATGTCACATGTCATAGATCTCTGACGGCTCTGCTTCATTAATCCAGCTGGTTGCGAGGTCTTTCGTTACCTGTTCCACAAAGCTCTTCTCGTCTTCAAAGATCTTTGAGTAGTTCTCATGGATGTACTTCTCCTTCCAGTCCTGCAAACACACACACACACAGTCAGCGTGCATCCATGTCATGGCCTGCTCATGTTGGTGCGCTGGCGGCGGCGGCGGCGGACCGTGGGGTTGTCGAAGATCTGCCACATGTCCGGATGCAGCCTGGACGTGTTGAAGCTGGACGACGACACCAGGCGGCCAAACTCGTCGCGGTTGGACACGAACATGAAAACTCCCTGAGGACAGAAATCCAGGCGGAGCCGGTTACCAGCCAGAGAAGCCCGACGGGAAACTCACGCAAAGACACACAGAACCCGGCGGAGAGCCTTCATCGCCACGTCGAACCCGCGACGCCACCGGCATCAGTGCTCGGGAGATAGGCTCCGCCTTTACACCACGACTCAACGCCGCTTTCACATCTGAGGAGAAGATTCAAGTTCTGGCACGTTCTGCGGGGGCGCCGTGTGTTCTGAGGGGAGCAGGCCTGCAGAGTTACCTGGTCTCGGATGCTCCTGCAGAACACCATGTCCGGGTCCATGCCGTCATCCACGTACAGGCTAGCCTGCGCCAGTTTGGACCGCAGCACGCTGCCTTTAATCAGGTAGGCCTGGCTGATGTACGGAACGTTCCACAGGCCGCTGCAAACACACAGCTCGTCATTCACCGCCCGGCCGCCGCCACCAAGGCAAGTGTGTGTATGTGTGTGTGTGTGTGCGCGCGCTCACATCCTCTTGCCCTGGACGATCTCAATGTAGTCTTCGGATCTGGAGTAGTACCCTTCAGGACTCAGGGCGCCCCAGAAGTTACTCCACAGCTTCCCGTGTTTGGACAGCATGGGAGCGATGACGGCCCTGAGACAGACGCAAAAGATGACGGGCGGCGGCGGCGGCGGCAGGGCGGGCGCGCTCACGACGACAGCGTCAGCTGACGAGTGTCCAACGTTTCATTGGTGCAACACGCAAACATCATGTAACTGAGGAACGCCGTTAAGAGGGTGGTCCGAACCTGACCCCCTACACAGCAACAACGCTGCCAAACGCACGTCAGGCGGGTCAAAGGGTTCAGCTGCACGACGCCCGGACGCCCTCCAGCGCACGGCGGGCCGACCAGCTGCTGCACCTGCACCGGTGGGTGGGGATTCCCAGGAAGTCCGCCTCTACTGGAGTCCTTGATGCTAAAACAGTCGGCGGCCCAGGGTCGTCAAGGTCGCCCGAGGGTCGTAAAGGTAGGCCCAGGGTCACTAAGGTCAGCCAAGGGTCAGCTAAGGGTCGGCCCAGGGTCATTAAGGTCAGCCGAGGTTCGGCCCAGGGTCGATAAAGTCAGCCCAGGGTCACTAAGGTCAGCTCAGGGTCACTAAGGTCAGCCCAGGGTTGCTACGGTCACATGACAGTTGATGACCCGTCCAGGAAGCAATGTGACAGTGTGTACCAGTTAGTAACAGTACTCCAGTACTACTGTGATCACTACGTACTTGTTTTCCTCGATTAGTATCCTCAGTGTGTCGGGGTTCGTCAAGGCCACATCAGAGTCGATGCTGAAGTAGTAATCACAGTCTGGATCCTTCCTACATGCCTCGCTGTGCACACACACACACACACACACACACGCACGCACGCACGCAGACACATGCACACACACAGGTGATGAGCTGCAGTCCGGTTTCCATTCTTGGTGTTGCATGATCTGGTCTGGATGGAGGTCCACTCACACAGCCATGGTTCTGGCCTTGTCCTCCTGTAGGTTCTCCTCCGGTCCAACCAGCACGGCGTCGGGGAACAGAGGCCTGTAGCGCTCCCAGAAGCGCTGGATGTGGCGTTCGTGGTACACAACCTGCAGAACAGCAGACGACAGCACGTCAGGGAAGAAGAGGAGGAAAGGATGATGGGAGAGGATGGTGGGCGGGGCGCTCCTACGTTGTTGTGGATGAAGAGGCGGATCTTCTCTACGGGGTAGTTGAGCGTCGTCAGCCGTTCCAGAAACTCTTCCATGAAGGGTGTGGCATGTTCGATGAACACGGCAACGTACACCAGTGGCATCTCTTCATCCTAAACACACACCAAGTTAAGACCCTGACAAGGCTTCAACAACAACATCTATGACACACACACACACACACACACAGTTGACATACGGGAACGTCGTTGAAGAACAGCAGGTCGTCATCACAGGCCCCGCAGCCGCTCTCGTACGTCCATGCCGTGGGAACGTAGTTGCCCAGATAGTTCAGCTGCAGCTGGATGGAGACGTGAGAACAGAGGTTCTAAGAGCTGAAGGCAGACAAACACCTCCAGCCCTCCGCTGCTTCTGCCCTCAGTTCACAGGGTCACATGGTGCAGGTGGAAGAGCGCGATTGGCAGATTACCTTCGTGGGTCCGTTGCCGTGAATTACAACAGGGATTGTGTCGTAGGCGACGTTCCGTGCCCTGACCTTTGCCCTCTCGAACTTCAAGACGACCTCATCTGAAGAGAGTCAGATTAGCGTGTTCAGAATGTCAGGATCTGTCACTTTGAGGTAAGCCTAAAGGAACCCTGGAGGATCTTCAAGAACCTTCAGGGACTCATGTAAGAATCATTAACGGCCCCTGAAAGACCCTGCAGGCCTGCTCCAAGACTTTCGAAATCCTCCAAGGACTCTCAAAGACCCCTACTAGACACTAGTATGCCTGGAAAAATCCACGGTGGATCGTCAAGGACCTCAAGAATGCTTGAGAGACCTTCCCAGGTTCTGAAATACCTTCAAGAATCCCTGGAGGACACTATGGGACCACCGGAAGACCCCTGAAGAACCTATGAACACCTTCAAGGATCCCTGGATGACTCTCAAGGACCCAAGAAAGACCCTCAAACACCACTTTGAGGACCTCCGTCTCACATGAGACGGCTGTCGTGGTGTTGAGTGTGTGAAGCTCACCAACAGCTCCGTTGAGGTTCTGGAAGATCCTGGAGCGGTGGTCCAGGGTCATGTTGAACTTGGTCTGAAGAGACAAATCACAGCACTTCATCAGCCTCCTGGAATGAGGCGCTGCATCGTGGGTCGCTTGGAGCCTGGACGTGGCTCACACGCCCACACACACACACACACACACACACACACACACACACACACACACACACACACACACACACACACACACACACACACACACACACACACACACTCACTCACCCGCTGTGTCTTGTCCAGGTAGATCTTTGTGTAGAAAAGCTGGTCGTCATCGTTGTCTTTGTACTTCCACTGCTGCACCATGGCGGAGAGCTGCGGAGCGAAGCCCAGGAACCCTGCACGTGCACACGCACACACACATACACACACACACACACACACACACACACACACACAGGCACGCACGCACGCACAGTCAGTTCCTCTGGAGACCAGCAGAAGTGGGGGGTGGAGGGAGGTGACCTTGTCGTCATCCGTCTCTTACCTCCAGAGTTAAGGTAGCGTTTCCCAGAATGCAC
Source organism: Dactylopterus volitans (assembly GCA_901007715.1). Taxonomy (NCBI): domain Eukaryota; kingdom Metazoa; phylum Chordata; class Actinopteri; order Syngnathiformes; family Dactylopteridae; genus Dactylopterus; species Dactylopterus volitans. The sequence continues at coordinate 8,173 of CAAKHG010031817.1, read as the reverse complement.
CACGGGGTATTTGGAGGCCAGCCTCTGGTCGGGCCAGCAGAACCCCTCCGCTGAGAAAACCACTCGGTGTCCCAGACGAGAGAACTTGAGCAGCAGCTCCTCCGGACCCGAGGCGAAGATGACGTCATAGCTGGGGAGAGACGGGGGAGGGGCACAGGATGGCAATGACTCCGCCTCTATCTGCTCCCGACTCACCTTCATGAGTCATTCAGTCTGGGCGTGTCCGACTGACGCGCACGGCGTGCGGACTGAGCATGCTCAGATCCACATGCCATTCCAGTGAGCGGAACCACAGCGCCACAGAGAGCTCCCAGCAAAAGTAGGAACCCCAGTTCCATTTAAGTTGGAAAATCGTGTAAGACAACAATAAAAACACAACAATTCGCAAATCTTTCCCAAGCTGGATTCAGCCGCAAAGATTTTTAATGTTCAAACTGATAAACTTTCTTGTTCTTTTTGCAAATATTCACTCATTTTCAGTTTGATGCCTGCAGCAGGTTGCGGAAAAGCCGGTCCAGGCGCAACAGGACAGTGGGAACGCTGAGGAACGTTCTATAAACAGCTGTTTGGAAGATCCCACAGGTGAACAGGAAACAAGCGAGTGTCCTGATTGGCCACAAAAGCAGCGTCCCCTTGCTGGCTCTGCGGCGAGGATAGCGAGCTTCACTTTGATTAACGACGTTTCTCAGCCAAGGTCCATAATACCGTCAAAAGATTCCAAGAGTCTGGAGAAATCTCAGCATGTCTGCAGCAAGGCCCAACATCAACTCTGGAGGCCCGTGACCTTCGAACCCTCAGGGGGCGCTGCATTAAAACCCCCTATCATTCTGTCACGGATATTAGCAGGTGGGTCCAGGAGCCCTCCGGAGAACCATCGTCAGTGAGCACAGGTGGTCCGTTCATCCACAGGGCAGGTTAAGACCCCACCATGCAAAGCGAAAGCCAATACGGCCAGAAACGCCGCCGGGTTCTCCGGCTCATCTAGGCTCAGCTCTCCAGGCTGCCTCTCATTTCAGGGACGTTCCTGCTTGTCTCAGCGAGACAATGCTGAGCCAGGTCCTGCTGGTGTTTAGACCAGCGATGCTTCGTCATCACAGACCGGTACCAGCCAGGCCTGCCTGCATCCAGCAAACATGCGCCTGCACCGGCTTTTCTAGAACCTGCTGCAGGCATCAAATTCAAAATGTTCAAAATGAGTGAATATTTGCAGTGTCAGTTTGAACGTGAAACATCTTTGCAGTGAATCAGCTGAATGTCGACTAGAGAGGATCTACGACTCGGTGGGTTCTGTTTTTAACATTTCACACAATGTCCCAACTTCATTGGAACTGGGGTCTTTACATTCTACATCCTGTCTTCAAAATAAAGGCACGGTGCTTGTCGTTTAATGAGGGCTTCATCCTGGAAACGATAGGAAGTGTGGTACTTCTTCTGCTCTTAACAGACCTCTGAGAACGTCTGTAACTTTCCAAACAGACTGACCACAAACACGTCACGTCTGCATCAAGGAGATGAAGCTTCAACAACCTGGCGAGTGAAGCTGCTCCACCAATGACGGAGCTTCTGGAAGCCAAAGAGCCGAGTGATGATCACATTGATGAATTAAGTCATCAAGCCAGGCCTGCCTGAGTTGATGATTTAAATCATCAATGTGAGAAACAATATTCAAGTTCATTCACAGCGTCACAGTGAAACCAAACCGAGTAGGTCAGCAGATAGAAGACGGAGCAACAGCGGAGCACCTGAGAACAGTGGAGAACAGAGGAGAACGTGAGCTGGTGACTCACCTGTCCACAAACATGATGACCAGATCCTCCTTGTCTGAGTGTTTGAGCAGCTCCTTCTTCAGCCATCTGACCTTCTGACCTCCACCCACCGTCCGGGCTATGTCTCCCCCCTTCCACTCCTCGCCGAGACCCAGCACCTGCACCAGGCATCATCATTGTCACCATCATCATCGTCGTCCTCTCATGCCGCGTTTCATATTAAGACCACAAGAGCAGCAAGTGATGAAGAGGAGCGAGCGATGAGGAGCAGCGAGTGATGAAGAGGAGCGAGTGATGAAGAGGAGCCAGTGATGAAGAGGAGCCAGTGATGAAGAGCAGGGAGCGATGAAGAGCAGGGAGTGATTAAGAGGAGCGAGTGATGAAGAGCGAGTGATGAAGAAGAGGAGCCAGTTAAGAGGAGCCAGTGATGAAGAATAAGAGCCAGTGATGAGGAGCAATGAGTGATGAGGAGCAGCAAGTGATGAAGAGCAGGGAGTGATGAAGTCAAGGAGCCAGTGATGAAGAAGAGTAGCCGGTGATGAAGAGGAGCCAGTGATGAAGAAAAGGAGCCGGTGATGAAGAAGAGGAGCCGGTGATGAAGAGGAGCCAGTGACGAAGAGGAGCCAGTGATGAAGAGCAGCCGATGGCAACCCCTGGGAGAGCGCGTGTGCTGCAAAGAGCTCCGCCTCCCGTCAGCAGCTGTTGACATTGAGTTTGGGATCTAATGTAGATCAGAGGGGCGTTTTACACCTTATATAATAATAATAAGAAGAAGAAGAAGAAACACAACGCTGCAAATCACACAAACAGCTGATGACGTTTGATTGGGTTAGCAGAGTTCGGTGGGCGGTCCTCGCCTCGGGAGACAGCGGTGGCGCTCGTGGTTGCTCCGTGTTCGGGCTCGTGTCTCACGGCTCACACTCGGACGCCGTCGCCGGGGCAGCGGTTTGTTTACATCCCGGAAGAAGCGCGTCCGGCCTCTGACGTCTCGGTTCCCCTCATCACTCAAGAAGCAGTTCTCACAAACAACAAGCCTCATTGGCCTCCTCGTCTTCTTCTGGTCTATTTTACGCCACCGTCCCAGAATGCATTGTGCGGGTCAAATAATGCGACCTCAATTGGTCAAAAAGGATCTCAGACGTGTAACATTTTTAAAGTAATTATGAGTTTCCAGGTGTCACTAATTTTAGTAGAATAACAGCGTAACAATAACCACATATGAAGGCCGGCTCCTTTCCCGCAACCGTGGCGTGCTTCCTGCTGCATCATGGGTAGGTTTCTGCATCCCAATGTTCCTACCTTGACGGTGTAGTTGAACTCTCTGGCCGTCCTCATGAATCGTTGGAAGCCGTCTGTTTCCTCTGTTGCCGCGGTGATCACCAGCAGGTTATCTACACACACACACACACACAGAGTGATGAGGTGACCGGTTCAGCCGCTTCACACATGCTTGTAGACTCTCATGAACCCATATGGTCATGATGCAGGTGTGGCCCTCGGGCCGGTGGACCTTCTGTGCTCTGAGAGCGTCATGGTCTACACTTCATGGGGACTGAGCTGAGCTGAGCATCAGAGGTGTCCTGTTCCTCCCCCCAGGCCTTCCAGGAATGTGGTGAAATTCCTCTGAAATTCCATGAAGGGTTGAGGGGAAGGTGGAGGACAAGGAGCAGGAGGAGCAGAACATTGAGGAGCAGGAGGAGGAGAACATTGAGGAGGAGGAGGAGGATCAGCATCTCTGAATCTCTGGAGCTTTCAAGTTTATCCGACAACACTTGACCATCCACATTAATACATTTTACAACTAACACACACGCAAGCGCACAGTAGCAACACGTCGTGAAAAGAGTGAAAATAGTATATAAAAACTGAGGATGAGAGTGAAAATAGCAAGTTAGGATGAGAGTAACAGTAGCAGCAGTTGGGATGAGAGTAACAGTATCAACAGTTAGTTAGGATGAGAGTGAAAATAGCAAGTTAGGATGAAAGTAACAGCAAAAGTTAGTTAGGGTGAGAATAACAGTAGCAACAGTTAGCTACGAGAACCGGATACCCGCTGCGCCAGCGAGTCACGGGGGTCCGCCTGGCCGGGGAAAGGCTCCTCAGGAGCGGCCTTACCTGGACTGAGCCTCCGCTGTTCAGCCTTCGCGGAGCTCTGGAGGAAGGCGAGCGCCAGCAGGCACAGCAGCCCGGAGGAAGACATGGCGGCGGCTCTATGACACGTTCCCGGCGCTATTGGCAGAGTTGGACCGTCACTGTTACTCGCCTCTTCGCCTCTTCGTCACCACATCCGCTCGCCTGCCGGACGCTTCTCAAATCTCGCGAATATATCGGAGCAGCGAAGCAGCGTCAACAACGGAGAGAAACAAAGCCCCGCCTACTACCAGAGTCACGGCCAATCCTAAAGTCGACAGGGAGTGATTGACGGCGAGACGTGCAATCAGGTGGCGGAGCGCTCTCAGATCCGCCAATCAAAGCAGGACAAATGGAAACGGGCGGCGAGGATCGAATTCCGTGGCTGCGAGCTGCGGAAAGTTCGTGAAACATGACGGAGGAGATGAATGGCTGCCACGTCTGAGGCTCCGGGGAGCCGCGGGGACGGGGGCCGCCGGCCGCCACCGGGACCGGCGCGTCACGATCAGCGCGCTGTGCTGCTGGACGGTAACGACGGCATGAAAAGGATGAATATGGTGAATATGCACCATGGACACACTTAACCACAACATCTGTGTCTCATCCATCCACTTTATGGACGAAAGTGCTTGAAAAGAACAGTGCGGTGATTGTCTGTTTGCCATCTGTTGCATCCACATAAATCATCGCCATTTTGTACAGATGAATTACAAATCATATCTAGTTCTCATTGGCTTTTTGAAGAAAAAATGTAATATTATAAGAGGCTATTATAGATGTTTCTTTGGTGATTGAACGACTGGTCTTGCCAGGATATGGCGTGTTAGCCCCGCCCCTTGCCTTCTGTTGCCACAGCAACTGTCAACAAGACAGCGGCCGACGTCCACGGCTGAAAGGCGGTGACGAGGATGGCGACGAGGCCGCGCTTCTTCACTCCCGCGCAGGTGGCGGCTCACAACTGCGCCGCCGACCTGTGGGTGTCGTTCCTGGGGAGGGTGTGCGACCTGAGCCCGCTGATGACGCGGCACCGCGGTGAGCGCGCGCCGTCACCACCGGGGAGAGACCGGGTCCGTCGCGGGTCGGTGATGACGTCAGAGGTCCGGCTCCCTAACAACAGAAAAAATCAGTCAGCGGACAAATGAATCAGTTACTGGGGCGGGTGCAGGTTAGCAGCTGCTGTCTGAGGGTGAATGTATCCATGGCAACCGCATTAACACAGCTATAATAATGTACCAAGGGGGGAGAGCGGCGTCAGGTGTGTGAGCGCGGAGCATGAGGCGTGAGGGCGGGTGCGTGGGGGTATGTGGGGCAGGTGTTTGGTTGTGTGGCGGTGGGTATGTGAGGTGGTTGTGGGGATGTGGGGCGGGTGTGTGGTTGTGTGGCGGCGGACGTATGGCGGCGGGTGCGTGAGGGCGGGTGTGTGCCGGCGGGTGTGTGAGGGCGGGCGTGTGGTTGTGTGGCAACGGGTGTGTGGCGGCGGGCATTTGGCGGTCAGTGTTTGGATGTGTGTGCCTGGGGGCGGGTGTGTGAGGGTGTGTGTGTGGCAGCGGGGGTTTGGTTGTAGGTGTGTGGGAGCGGGTGTTTGGTTATGGGTGTGCGGCGGCAGCGGCGGCGTTGCTCAGTCAGACGCGTGTCTCTGTCCCACCAGGCGAGGAGCTGCTGCTGCTGCCCATCATGGAGGCTGCAGGAAAGGACATCAGCGGCTGGTTCGATCCCGACACCCAGGACGTGAGTGCTGACGGAGCAGCAGACCGTGTGGCTGCAGGTTTTCATCCCGGCCGAGCAGGAGCTCATCTGATACAGCAAATCAGCTGAGTGGAGACAGCTGTTTGGTTGAGTGGAATCGGGTGGGCTCCTGCTTAGTTGGACGGAGCGGTTCGACGCCCCTGAAACACACCAATCAGACGCTCGCCTGCCGCTCGGCACCAGACTCACCTGTTGGCTGTGGTCTGTCCTCAGGTGCGGCGCCACCTCCATCCGCTGACTGACTGCGTCAGCTATTACACCCCCAGGGGGCGCTTCGTGCACGTCCCCCCCACGGGCCCTCGCTCCGACTGGGCCAACGACCTCGGTCGGCCCTGGTGGAGGGACCGACGCTACGAGGTGGGCCGGCTGACGGCCCGGACCAGGTGGATCCAGGTCATCAACACGCTGACGTCACAGGAGCAGCTGCTGGAGGTGAACACAGTGCCGCACTGACGCCGGTGTATCTGCGGCTATGTCGCTAACAGGAAGCGCTAGCCGCTCTCTGACGACTCGGCTGAGGGCGTCTGAATCCGAAGCTGAGTCCTGATCTGGGCTGGTGTCGCTCAGGTGTGCTCGGAGGAGACGATGGCGGAGATCCTGCAGCGTTACCTGCACTACAACGCGCACGCCGGCAGCTACACCTGGAAGCACGCCGGCGCCGTTCTGGACATGAGCAGGACGCTGGACGAGAACAACGTCCCAGACGACGACCTCCAGCTGCAGGAGCTGCGCCTGGACCATCACCTCTTCACGCCCTCCATCCTCCTCCACTTCAACGATGACCTCAGTGAGGGTTGACCTCTGACCTCTGAGCTGTGAAAGAGCAGCTGATTCTATAATAAATGAGAACTGTAAACAAGTGCCATTAGACCCGTTTTTTGCTGCCACACATCTTCATCCTAATTATGATGATGTATTCTGATTTTCCTGTTTGTGTGGGCGGAGCTATATCTGAAGGTGCTTGTTTTGGAGCTGCATGCAAATGTGGGCGGGTCTGAGGGTGTGTGTCCACTGGCCATCAGTTCCGCCTCTAGCAAGGTTGCGGAACGCTGGACCGACGGCTGATTGGCTGACAGCGGAGCGTGTCTGAGGAGGCGGGCCTTCTCTGCTGCAGCAGCGCCAACAAGGTGGGAACGTTCCTGCTGACGCCGTCGGAACAAGCGGACATTTTCGGTGTTTAGATATTTATGCTGATGATGAGCTGATGAACAACCAATTCATTTATTTTCGGGCCATTTTTTAATTGGCCGTTAACCTGCCCGATGAGGAAAGGTCTTGTTTACGGTGTAGATGTTTACATTAGGTTTATCCATGAATGACCTTTGACCTCACTGTCAATGACTCAGTCATGTGACCTCCGGGATTGGCTCCCAATTTTGATTTTAGAACTGATTGCAGGGCTGTTGCACTATGGTGAACATGCAGTGGTCATGATGTTTTGGCTGTATAGATGTATTGTCTATATAGATGCAGTATAATATACATGGTCTATAGTGTGCAATATAGTATATACAGTATATAGTGTGTGTGTGTGTATATGTTTATATACTGATATGTACTGATATATATACACACATTGTACTGCATATTAGTCGTAGTAGTATCTCTGTTGTTGTTACTGCAGTTGATGTTGCTGTGTGCCCTCTGGCCCTAAATGATCCAGACTGATGGCCCCACCTCCTGCAGCCAGGCCCCGCCCCTTAAAGGGGAGTTTTTTTTCCAAGATCTCACGTGGTACTCGTTGGGTCTGGACCTGCTCTACTTGGTGTCATCAGTCGTCCGTTGCAATTCGGCGCTTCATGAATAAAACTCACTGACCTTCATCACTTCCGTCCACCACCTTAACGTCATTTCATTTCATTGGTTCCGACCCGTTTCCCCAGCGTTCAGAACCTCTGACTGAGGCAGCAGCGTGCGTGGACCAAATCCACCTGGTCAGGAGTCACAGCTTCGTTACCAACAGATCCGAGCGACGTCACGTCCACAAACACGCATCCGCTCCACCGCTCAAAGTCCACCTGCAGGCCATCGACCTCCAGATCGCCGCTCGCAGCCACAGCGTCCGCCAACGCTCGCCCGGGATACCAAGACCGCCACTGAAGGAATCGCCATGACAACCGAGTACCATGACACTGAAGACGAGAGCAGCTCCTTCTGGAACCAAGGTACTTGTCTCCTGTCTGTCCGCACATCTCACTGCCCTCAGTAACAAGTCACATTCTACTTATTTGTCTGTCCGTTCGTCCGTCTACCTGCCTACCAACCTGTCTGTTCACCTGTCTCTCTGCTTGATTATCCATCCGTCTCCCTTTCTACCGTCTGTCTGTCTCTCTCTGTGTCTGTCAGCCTCTCCTCCTGTCTTTCTCCCCACTGTCTCCAGGTTCAAACGCTGGTTGCTTCCTGCTCTGGCGTCTGCTGGCGTCCTGCTGCTGATCATCATCCTGGGAGTCACCAGTGAGCACGCACACACACACACACACACACACACACACACACACACACACACACACACACACACACACACACACACA
>CAAKHG010031816.1:0-13050 GCA_901007715.1 Dactylopterus volitans | reverse complement strand
CTCGGGCGTGTGTGCGTGCGTGTATGAGTGTGTGTGTGCGTGCGCGAGCATGAGAAACACTCCAACATCTGCCTCCTCGCGATCATGTGCGTTTGTTTTCTTCACCCCCTCCTCTTCCTCACTCACACAGCGGAGCGGCGTTTAGGGGTCAGCGCGGAGATGCTGCGGCGGTGGACACAAAATGGGGGGTCGAGACCCCACAAAAGGTCACCAGATAAACCACGCGGGGTCTCGGTATTTCTCCGCTCACAGACCCGCTGAAGGTTTACCGGGCAGTTCTTACGGTCGCGGCCGCGCGAGCCGCCCCCCGCCCTCACCTACACGGTACCGACTTCCTCGTATCTGCCCGCGTCCTATTAAAACACTCGGAGGAAGTGGTGCGTTCAGGGTTCGCGCATGTGAGCGCCGGCGGCTCCCGCGGGGCTCCGGGTGAACCTGCGGCGCGCGTAAGATGGAAGCTGCCGTTTAACGTGCCACCGACGCGCCGCCACCGACGCGGGTGACCGAGCACCGCCGCCCGGCTGCCCCGCCGGCCGCACAAACGGCCTCCCCGCACCGACCTGTCCTCTGAATCCATCCGGCTGAGCGGCTCTCCGTCCGAGGAGGCGGCCTCCACGCTGGCCCGTCTCTTGGTGCCGTGCTCGGGCTTCTCCGCGGGCTTGGAGCGCTCGCTGGGCGGCGAGGACGCCGCGTCCTCCGCGGCTCTTTGTTCTTGTTTCAGCACCCGCGAGTCCTCCGGTGCGGAGTCGCTGCTGCTCGCCAAACTCCCCTGGACGGGACTTTTCCCCGGCTCGGGTGCTTTACCGCCGGCTTCTGCTTCTCCGCCGTCCCGGTATTTACTCGGCGAGGCGGTTTCTTTGTCGTCGCCGTGACCGGGCGGTGAGTCGCGCCCGTGTTCCTCCGCCGCGCCGCGGCCGCCGCTCGCGTCCATTCCTCCTCTCTGCTCGTTGTTGTCGCCCGGTTCCTGTTTGGGGTCCGGCACGGCCTGTCCCTCGTTGCCGGTTTCCGCCGTTTCTCCGGTACCGTTTAGCTCTGCCGCCTTCTGAGAATCTCGTTCGGCTCCTTCGGTGGTTACCGGAGCCATTTTCGAACCGAGAGAAGAGCTTTTTGACGTAAATCCGCTCGAAAAGTTGCCCTCCGGCTGCCCTTCTTCCTCCGCTCACCCCGCTTCAAGCTGGAGCAGCAGGGGGTTGTAGTGACGTCACGGCCCCGCATGGCCAAAGATTGCACAACAAAAAGACGTCTCACTTGGCGCCGGAAAACCCATTTAGGAATAACCTTGATATCATTATTACTGTGATTATTGTTACTATTATCAGAAGCCTGAAATGACATTTTTTTAAAAATTTATTTTGTAATTAAGCTCACTCATTTTTCAGTTAATGTCTTGCTCATTCACCAAAATCCAATTTTATGCCTTGATTTTTTTTTTTAAACAAAACAATTGGGGAAAATTTAATGCGTAGATTAACGCTAGTTAAAGGGATCGCGACTGTCTGAAAGTGAAAAGCAGCCATAAATCCTGAATAATTCTCAGATATACTTCCTGAGGTCAGTGGACGAACGTGGGCGGTGACGTCGAGGTGGGTAAAAAAAAAACGCTTTTAGTGGTTGCAGAAGCAGAGACGCATCTTCGCATCAATATACCATCTTTGGCATTGTGGCCTCGCAGCTCCACGTGTTCCAACAAACAGAAGAAGGAGCGAGTCTCCGGCCGCGCGGCGGCGGCGGCAGCGGCGGCGGCTGCCGGGTCCCGTCACCGAACCAGCCGCGGGGTCCTGCGGAGCCTCAGCGGGGTGACTGATCAGCGATTAACCCGGGGCAGGTGCAGGCGGGCGCCGCGGACCTCCGGGAGGACCGTCGTGGGTTTTCCTCGCGTTCAGAACTTTCATATGTAAAACTAGAAACGTGACGCAGCGTCACCGGTCTGACGTCTGCATATAATTACAATATATAATTACAGATAAAACACTAAAAGTTTGAATATTTAATTCCTGGTTAAAATTTTATTTTTTTCATTTTCTTGTGACTTTGCTTTAATATTTTTTAAATTTTTTTAGGAGAAAAAATATATAGTTAGGGATAATTAGCAAAAAAAAAACAAAAAACTAGGTTTGCAAAAATCTTAATTTTTTAGGTGTGTGTGTGTGTGTGTTTGAGGATCAGATTAGTGAAGCCGGATCAGGTTTCTGATGTTGAGATGTTCCTGAGGGCAAAAGATGGAGCTTTGGGATTATTTAAAGCTGAAAAAATGTTAAATAACAATTAAAAAACTGGAATACAAAAAATAAATGGTAGCTACTGAGAGCACCTGCACAAACAGATTCAATCTTTGTAGCATTGAGCTTGTTTGTAATAATTCCAAATAATTATAAAAACAAGCAGTGGGTGAGAAAATCACTGATGAACACCGGAGTTATTTAAGGGCAATAGTTCTTCACCTTCATCAACACCACCAGAATTAATTGGTTCAAGTCGCAACGTCCTGCTCAAGCCTGAAAACCTGTCACACAAAAATCAGGACGTTTCCCGACTCTCATATTTGATATCACCTCCGTCTCTGTTTCCATTAACAGAAACTTCTGCGCGTCCGTCCGGAAAAGCTTTGCTCCAAAACCTGCGACGACGTCAGCGGGGAGACGAGGGGAGGAAACAAAAATCAGCTGCGAGTATGTTTTTATGAACGTCAACATTTATTTCATGATATAAAACAGATGGGGTATGAACTTTTTGCATATTGACCCTAATAATATTAATAACCTCTTATTTGTTATAATATATTCGCTCTTCTTCTTTTCAGTGTGTACATAAATTAATCTTCTGTAAATGTGTCGTTTTTTGTTTTGTTTTTTTCTTTTACAGTTTGTACATCTTTTTTTTTTTATTCTTTTATGTCCTGGAGATCCACAGTCCGACTTATTGCTTCATACGTGTGCTATTCTCTGACTCCACCCGCAGCGGATCCGCAACATGGCATCCGTCGCCGCATGTCGCCGCCGTTTAACCCTCCGAACCAAAGGCGGGGAAACACAAACGTGAGCAGACGGGGGCGGGGGGGGCGGGACCCAAAGACGTTCCGCTGCACACAAAACACTGATGCGGGGGGGAGCGCGGTCGCGTCCCGAGTGGAAACCGGGAAAAGGAGGGAATCAGCAGCATGAAGTGGCACCTTTTTTCGTTGGGAGTGGAGATCTGCTGGATGTTCAAACATGCGAGTCCGTCAAACAAAGAATCCAGATCAGAGCCGTTTTCAGACAGAAAACTCCGCTGGTCACTTTGGGGTTAAAGTAAAGCACTGCATGTGTGTCGTTTTGGTGCGTAGCCCATCCAGACCTGCTCCTCTATATACAGCTGTACACTCGCTTCCAGCCCCGGCCTCCTCAGATTAGTCCGATCATCACGCGTTATCAAGTAAATGACTTTAATAGTAAGCTATCAAAAGGTCTGTATATCCGTGTGCGCGTGTGATAGCAACACAGTGCTATGAAGCTATATCAACCCCCGACATACCTTAAGATTGTGAAATGGTTCGATTCTGTATATGTAGAACTCCTGCATCCAACCACACACACACACACACACACACACACACACACGCACGCACACACTCAAAACAGTCGCTGCAGCCCCACACGGTGGTTCCGGACGCCTGGTAAATCTTCAGCTGTACATGGGGAGGCGTTTGGCCTGGAACGCTTCCTGACAGCAGTTTGTATGTCTACGTCAAGTGGAAACCCCCCGTGAACTTGGCGCCGAGTCACAAGAGAGCGCCGAAATCAGGACGGCGCGGATTTCGGTTCCGCCGCTGCGGCCGTTTTTGAAGCTGTTTGCGTGTTGTGTTGTGAACGAACCGGACGAGGTCTGGATTCAAACTTTGCACACATCCGCATGAGGATTTATAGTTAATTCACCGTCATCCATTTATGGCAGCTACAACACAGCAAAGTCAGACCCCGGTCGTGTGTTATGGCCGTGCGGCGGCCGCCATTTTAAACAATGATTGCGTTTCCACCGGTGGACCCGCAGCACGTCCAGGAAGCGCCGAAAAGCAGCCTGGAAGTGCCCTAGAAGTCACAGGGAAGTGTCCCAGAAGTGTCCTAGAAGCGTCATAAAAGTGCTCTACAAGCATCAGCAGCCTAGAAGTGTCTTAGAAGCACCCTAGAAGTGTCCTAGAGGTGCCCTAGAAGTTCTAGGACACAAAAATTACACAAATTACCTAAAAGCTTCACCAAAGTGTCCTAAAAGTGCCCGAGAGGTGTCCTAGAGCATCTTATAGAGGTTTTCTGGAAGCATCCTAGCATTGTGCTAGGGGTGCCCTAGAGGAGTACCAGAAGAGTCCTAAACAAAGTAGAAACAACAAAAACAGAAACCAGGCAGCACCGTTATCCATCGTGGAGGCACGAGAAAAAAAAAAATGTGACAATGACAAAATCAGCCAGTCGGCAGAATCGCGCGGACAAAACGCGTCTCTGAGCTGCTGCCGGTGGAACGTGCAGTCGCGTGTTTCCCACCGGACACCAGGGGGCAGTGTGAAGAAGCTCCAGGTGATGCTGTGGCTCCATCTGCTGGATCCAGGAACCTTCGAAACAACGCAGAAACTTCGAAAGCAGCTTCATTAAATCTGATACTTCTGGACCCCATGTGTTCCACTTCATCGTCCCCACCGCAAATAAAGCTCAACCTTACGGTGTGTTTGTCTGAATTTCTAGTTAAAGAACGGAACGTTCATCTACCGGGATACCAGGACCTTCACAAGTAAGTATCTACTTGTTCTACTGACGGATCCTTTCACCTCACATGCAGATAAAACGGTGAGTCATGCTAACTCCTCCCCTCCCAACCGCCGCGCTCATGCCTCACCCTCGCGTCTTGTTGACTCTCAGGCCCCCGTCACGCCGTCGACGCGCTCGGCTGGCAACAAGAAGACAGACGCAACCACATCATCTGCAAACAGGTTCTCGCAAGCGTCATGTGGTCTCGTCGCCTCTCGCACTGCAAACGTCAAATCTTTTGCTCCGGAACTTCCTGGGGTCGGAATGGCCGTTGGGCGACGCGCGCTTGGCCGGTGATGGCGAAAAACTGCGGGTCACCGCGGGTGATCTGCTGCACAAACGGAACGAGAACTAGCCGGCCAAACTTAGCTAATCTTTGATGGCGGGTTCAGTTGGGACCTGTGGCGGCTTTGCCTTGTAAAAAAAAAAAAAAAAAAAATCTCAGCGCATGTATTAGGACTCCCAGGCGGCCCTGGAGCGTCATCGAGCGTCATTGGTGAGTTTTTGTGTGACTAAACCATTTCACAATCTTATTTTTGAGCCGGGGTGGGGGAGGTGGGGGGGTGTGGAACATGTACCTCCGCAAAACGCCGCGATTACCTCAGGACATTTAGGGATGGACCGATCTAGAAAGGTGCTAAAGACACAGTACATCTGCCGTAGTCTGTCCGGACGCCGCCGGGGTCGGCAGGCCGCCGCCGCCGCCGTCGTCTCCGTGTCCTCGTGGGCGTGGAACAGTAGTATCAAAGCAGTTCTGTTGTAAACGCAGGAAGCCGTGGAGCATGCTCTGTGCAGGCTGCTACATCTGGGCTCTACGGGGGCGCCGCCGTGGACGCCGCTCACGTGTCGTTGCTCACCAGCGTGAACGTCTGCGCTGCAGGGCGGAGAAGAAGAGGGGAAAACGAGGGGGTGAGATTTCACCTTGAAGAACGCAAATCATACAAGTGGATTTTATTGATTCAGACGCGGCTGGATGAGAACAAACAGGCCGTTTGTGACTGCTGAGCCTCTGCGATTAACATGGAAACAGGCAGCAACCGCGGTCCAATACAAAACCGGACTGGAGCAGCGCGTCTGGGGACGGGAGGCGAGGTCGTATCGTTGGAAGTTCTGTTGGTTCCGTATGACCCAAACGTCCTCAGTCTTCATGCTCACGCCTCAAGCTGACTCTCAGTAACTACACACCTTTGTTCCAACTAGACTAACATGTTTGTTTGATCGTCTGTAACGAGGGTTCCTTGAAACACGAGCACCTCTCCCACCGCAGGAACTTTTTTCATTTACCGGAGGTTTGAAAAACCTCGGCGCGTTCCCACCGGCATTACACTGGAAAATACTCTCCCGCCACCCCAAACTTTACCAGAATAAAAAGTAGTCAGTAGCGGGTTAGGACTTTTCAGATTACCCGGAATTCTCGGGGGGGTGGAGCTGCGTGCTGAAGAACGCTGATTGGAAGGAACACACGCATCGGTTCCGTTCACATGTTTAAACCTGCGGCTGCAAGCTTGTTTATTCCATTTCTACAATCTTTACTTTGTGTTTTGATCGTTTGGACAATGAAGCAAAAGAGGAGGACCGATGAGAAGTGGACGGATGACGAGGTTCAGGCTCTTTGGAGCGGATTTGCCAAAGATGACGATCAGCGGGACTTTGAGTTGGCGAAATTAACATAGGATAATAATCATAGGATATTAAATGTAGGATAATAATCAAAGGATAATAAACCTAGGATAATAATGGTGGCGGCACACAGCGAAAACACAGTCGGGGGATGTAGAAGAAACTTGGAACAAGATTACAAGAAGATGAAGGACCACAACGTTCTCAGTGGGTCCCATCGCCGTACGAACCAGCGGTCTGAGCAGCTCGACGCCGTTCTGCACCTCAGAGCGCCATCTGGCACCGTGACAACGAAGGACTCGGCGACCAGCCATGGAGCCGAGATACGCAGGAGGCAGCGGACCAGTGGAACGAAGGTAAATCCCAATAATGTTCACTGATTAGTTTGTTACATGCTGTAACAGGAGTCAGCGGCACGCCGATTGTTCCGTGAGCCACAACGGGCTGATGCTGAAGCTGAATCACGGACAGAGAACCGGACGTGTCGGTGCTGTCGGCGTGAGCTGAGCACCGATTCATGTATTGTGATATCCTGAAGAAACGGACCGCACGGATCCGCCACAAGGAATCGTTCTCAGGGAACGGACAACTCGCGGCGGCCGGACCGGGAGGTCCAGAACCGGCTCTCTGGCGGTCCTGGACCAGCTTGTCCAGACACTCGACCAGAAGCCCGAACTCTTTACTGACTCTTCTGTTTTTTGTAAAACTCATGGCTCCTTGTTTTTGCACCTTTTGTTTTTCACTTTATTAAGAAATTCTGGCCTAATATCTGCTTGTTTACGTGGCATCAAAACTTAAGTGCACGGTAAGAACTGTTGAAGCTGCATGTAAGTAGAATTAAATGCAGGCATTAGTGTAAATGTGTGTGGGTTTAAGGTTTATAAAGTGTAGCGGTGCAGTTTCTTTTACATCATCGGCCTGATTTGAATAAATTCCTCAGAACTTTGCGGTGCGGTGGGCAAGCCAACCGAGCAGATTACGAGGGAACTCTTTTACCGGGTAGACAAGTCCCAGGAAATAAAAGTCGCTCTATTGTCCGGCTTTACTGTCCCAGTTGTGGTTAAACATGCTAAATAATGACCGTTACTATTTTTGCCATGTTCACCATCTGAGGTCCAACGCAGAAGTTCCCCCGGGTTTCGCCCCACCTGCCGCCCGGAATGGCCGCCCGGCCGTGGGTCCGGGATATGTGGGGTAACTGCGCTGCTACGGTGAAGGTTTGTGCTCCCCTAGTGCTTCTCTAACGATAATCAGCATTTTGTGGTTTGAAAGCCGCTCAACAGACCGTGTGGAGTCTGAAGTAACCGGAGAGACGGCGTCAACCATCGGCCGGTTCTCTAGTTCCTGCCTTTCAAATGTTATCTAAACAGGTGGCTGGTTAAAGCAGGTTAACTAGTCCTCATTTTGCTGGGGACCTCATACCTAACTTGTTTTAGACTTCGGAGGAACACCACGGTGCCAGGAGGCACTGGGTCTCCTCCTCAGTCCACTGCGGCTTTCCTTTTGTGTCCATTTTTCTTCTGTCTTTCTCCGGCTCCATGCAACTCGATTGTTTTTTTGTTTTAAAGATAGCGCCTCAGCGTGCTCACGCTTTTTCTGTTCATCAGCGAACGCCGCCCCCAACTCCTGACGAAATCGGTTTTTGGGCTCCAGACCAGCAAGGAGTTGGTGGGTGTCTGGAACCAGTTTTGAGAGCCGGGAGCTGGTGCTTAGGCGGTCGGAAAGCAAAGAACTGGCGTCGAGTTCGGCTCCTCGTGGTACTGGAGGACCATCCAGGATCCCTGCAGGTCTCCTGGCCTCACTTTGAGAAGCTCTGCTACATCCTATCAAGTGTGAGTAACTTTTCTCAGTACCAGCGGCATGCGATGGTTCTACATGGCGCACCGGCGTCCAAATGTGTGGAGGTAGGCCACTAAAGGTTGATCGAGTCAAGACAAATTCAGATGTTGGATCTTATCGAATAAGCGCCGATGTCACGTCCACCTGCTTTGAAATGAGCAGATTCTGCGTCACCAGCACGAGTTTCTTCTCTGCCAGAACCAGCTGAGGGAGAAGAAAATGATGCTTCGATGCGTCACAACACTAATGATTCCGAATCAATTCACAAATGTCACAAAACAATATTCTAAATGTTAATTGATAATGTGACTTCGGAATTCGGAAGTGCGGCGCCGGGACAGTCGATGGCGGCACGTAACAGGGTCCGACGCTCTACAACCAGACCAGAAGCCAAGTCATAGAACTGCTGAAGAACGCTGGTAGGAGAGCTGGAACATGAGATGATGGACCATCACACCGGGAGGAACAAAGATGCCTCAAGGCGCATCAGTAATTGTTTTATCATCGCAGCCTCTGAACCGTCATCCAGTCGCGAGGAGTTTGGCGCCAGGAGCCGGAACTTTGTGTTGGAACATTAATCCTGGAGTCGTGTCCCTGTTCGAGGACAAAAAGTTAATCAAAGCCTCGACCCTCGTTGTTCCTGATAGGTCACTTTTACCCAAACTGAGTTCCAAACCACTAAATCATGTCGCTGTTGATACTCGAGGGCTGATTACTCAGAGTCTCCCCAGAGTGCAGCAGTGGAAAGCCTGCAGTGCTCTGGTTCGGCCACTAGATGGCGCTGCCTTTCTGTCCCACCAAGCTCCGGCTCCATCAGACGGCAGACGAGCATGAATCCACTCAGACAGATGACATTTTGAGAGGCAGTTTTGTCGTTATGTGGTCGTTACGCGTTTCCCCTCAGCAAATGTCACCATGAGAACGCTAACGTTAGCGCCCGTCGCGCTGTAAACAGGCGCTCCTCCGATCGCAGCCGCAGCTTTTGAGCCGCAAATGAAAATAGAGCTTTTAAAACAAGATGCGCAACAGACGGAGGCTGTCAGCGTGGCTTTTTTGTACGCGGAGAGGCGGCGGCGTCGGCGGCGGCGTCCCAGGTCTTAAATCCCGCACATCTAAGACTGGAGGCGGTCTGACGAGCGGCTCCGCTGACAAGCCTGATTTGTCTCGAGCGAAGTTCACGCGCGTCCGTAACGTGCAATCAAGTCCCGGGAGGAGCAGCCGCCGGGTGGGAGCGGCGAGGAGCGCAGGAAACAGGCGAGGGGAGCGCTGCCTGCAGGCGAGCAAGCAGGGAACAGCGCCCCACGCTCCGATGGAGGCGCTTTTCTTTGCGCCGCTAACACGAGGAGCCCCTATTTATGCCACGTTTTCAGCGTCGACGCTCGGCGACGCTGTTCCTGGTTTACGAGCAGCGTTGCAGGGTCAGACGGACGTCCGGGATCACGGAGAGTCAGAACGTGAAGGCGGCTGAGGCCTGCTGAGTCATGCTAAGGCGGCAGGCGGCGACGAGCCGGGCCGGAGCGGCGGAACTCTTAGCCGAGCTTAGCATAACGACTGAAGTCTGCACACACGTGATATGAGGTGACTCGATAGAAATATGGATATGTTGCAATTAAACACGTCTTTGCATTCACTTTTGTCCAGCTAGGTCGGATTCATTCAACATTTAAATATTATATATATATATATATATATATATATATATATATATATATATAAAATAAAAAAAAATGTGTTTATTGAAGCTTCTTCCAGTCGGGTAGCCAACAGAATGCTAGAAAATCCATGAATCTTGTATTTTTCATTTTAGTGCACGTCTTTCTATAAGGCTTTAATATCAGGACTAAATATGTATGTTATTCTAGTGGAGGATATACGTGACTTTATTGTGACTCTGTTTTGGCAGCGGAGGCCTGAGGGCGCGTGCGGGCGGAGCAGCGGCGGGGGTCGTTTATGGTGACACGGTGACAGATTCCTCCTTATTATCTGATCATAATTCATCCGTTGAACATGAATTTTAATTTTCTGTGTGACACATCTGCGTCCGCCCGCCGCCCACGGCTGCACTCACACGCCAGCAGGTTGTTGTTGTTGTGCCTCTTGTCGTCGGCCGTCAGCCGCTCGTATGACTGCAGGCTCTTGGTGGGCGTGTCCCGCGCAGGGCTCGGCGGCGTCACCTCTGGCTCCTCCTCCTCCTTCGGCTCCGGGCTCGGCGTCTCGGGCTCCGGAGTCTGGAAGCTGCCAGCCGAAAAGAGAGAAGTGACGCTGCAGCGGAGTCTTATCACACACACACACACACGTGCGCGTGCACACACACACACACGCACAACACACACACACACACGCGTTTCACCTGTTCTCGGTGGTGGTGTTTGTGGGTGAGCTGGTCACGTCTTGTTCTCTGCTGTCGTCGTCCTCAAAAGGTTCCAGGTTGACGATCTCCACGCGCCGCGGCTGCACGGCGACGTCCAGAATCACCACCCGCTGACTGTCACACCGCTGCAACACACACACACACACACACGCACGCACGCACACACACACACACACACACACAAACACGCACACACACACACAAACGCATACACAGAGTTTAGTGTGTGTTGCATTGCTGCTCACTCAAGGACTCGTGAATGAAAACTGCTTTGGAAAGTTTCTCTCATATCAATAAAAATAGATCAGAGATGTTTGTGAAAACACTCACTCACTCACTC
The DNA here is from genome assembly GCA_901007715.1 of Dactylopterus volitans. Classification (NCBI taxonomy): domain Eukaryota; kingdom Metazoa; phylum Chordata; class Actinopteri; order Syngnathiformes; family Dactylopteridae; genus Dactylopterus; species Dactylopterus volitans. The sequence continues at coordinate 2,108 of CAAKHG010031816.1, read as the reverse complement.
ACTCACACACACACACACACACACCCACACACACACACACACACACACATCTAGTCAGATAGCAGACGTACTTGTTACGTGAACAGGGAGAAAACTCAAAATAAAGATTACAAAGTGATGTTTGGTAAAAGTATGTGAGTGGATGAGTGAGTGTGTGTAGTGTGTGAGAGTGTTTGAGTGTGTGTGTGTGTGTGTGTGTGTGTGGTTCTCCTGGTGCTGAGGGGCAGCACCTCTCTGGGAAGCAGCCCATACGCAGTCACTAGTTCCCGGCTGGATCCAGCAGACTGAATCCCTGTGAGCCGACCTGGCTGCCTCCACGTTCCCACTAATCCGCTGTCATTGTCCCAGATTAAACTCCCAGATGATTTGGCCACAATGGCAGATTAGCTGCTGACTGGCACACAAAGCTGGATTACGGATGGCGAATGTGACAGCGATTCTCCTCCCGCGGTTATTACCAGTTGTTTCCGGCTGACGACTGCGAGGACGCTTCTTTTCATCCCTTCATGCATCTTTGGGGAATTTCAGGAATGCTGACATCACGTGACATCACGCGTGACCTTTCCTCGGGGTCGCGACCAGCTGCCGTTAACATGAGAGCAGCATGCAAACGTGCCATCACATCTGCCGGAGGCAGCAGCATCATTCCTGTCACTCTCACCAGTAGTCGCCACGGCGACACGCTCCCATCCCATCATGCCTCTCTGCCTGGCAACGATGGTTCCACTGAGACGAAGTTTTCAAACGCACATGAATGTCTCATTACTCAGAGTTGCAGCCTACGTGTGTGTGTGTGTTTGTGTGTGTGTGTGTGTGCATGACTCAGCAGAAATGAGCCTCCATTATTTCAGCTGGGCTCACTGTCATTAATATCGGACATTTTAATGTATGAAAGTTGAGACCGAACCTCGCGTAAACCACAGCGACGTCATTTCCGTGACACTCGCCATCACGCCGCCACGGCGGGACGCATCGCCGTCATAAACAAGGTTTTCGAAAGGACAAGTGCTAAAAACTCAACAAGAAAACTGAGAGCAACATTGAGAATGACTCAGCAGTAATGAGCAGAGGCCGAGGGGAGGGAGGGGTGGGTGTGTGTGTGTGTGTGGGGGTGTCTGTGCTACCTCGCTGTCCGCCTGCGAGCTCGCGGCGCCACCGTCGCCGCCGTCATCCCGCTGCGCCGCCTCACCGGCGTCACCTGTGGCCGCTCGCTGCTCCTGCAGAGTCACAACAAGATCGCCAAGTACGATGAGACAGCGTGAATTCACAGCTCAAACATGGCTCCTGTTATCATGACACAGCACATCTGCTCATTACTAAAGTATCATCCCATCAGGCTGAGAAAATAAAACAAAAATTGAATAAATTAAAGAAAATCAAACAGGATAAAATAAAATAGAATAAACAAAATTAAATGAGTAGAATAAAATATAACCAAATAAAACAAAACAAAATACAATGGACTAAAATTTAATAGAATATAACTAAATAAAATAAAGTAAAATGAATAAATAGAATAAAACAAAATAGAATAGAATTAAATTAAATTATAAAAAACAGGAAGAATAAATGAAAAAATGAAAAAAAATTAATAAAATAAATGGGGAAAAACAATGAGATGAAATAGAATAAAACAAACCAAATGAAATACACAAAATAAAACAGAAAAGAAAAAGGAAACAAAAGAAAGTAGAATCGTATAAAATAGAACAAAATAAAATCTTGTGTCAAGTGCTCACAAAGGGCTAACAGATCACATGACGGCTCACATGGCAACCGCGTGAATGTTGCATGCTGGGAGCCTCCGTTATCAAACAGAGGAGGCTTCGTGTGTGGTTTCCACCGTTTGGGTCGGTGTCGCCACGCTCGCCCTGCATCAGCGCTTGATTGGTGCTCCACGCCGCGGGTCCCGCCCGCACCTGATTGGACGAAAGCTTTCGATCGCTGCTCCCGAATTTCAAACCAGACTAGCTAGCCTCCTGGAGGCGGGAGCAGCCGGACCCCCCCCCCCCATGCGTAACGTTGCGGTCTAGCCAATGTGGCACCCCCGTTCATCACCAGCAGAAAGCGCCGCACTGCCGCTCACGCAGACAATGAGAGGGAGCCAT
>CAAKHG010031814.1:0-22824 GCA_901007715.1 Dactylopterus volitans | reverse complement strand
TGTGAGAGCGCAAATGTCCGAATCAGTCAGACCAGCTGTAACCGCTGCGTCTGAGCACTCTGCATCAGCGCCCGCCTCCACTCCATAAACCAACCAGAATAATTCCAATTGATCCATCTATCACACGGATAGTTAAGTCATATGGCGGCCAAATACCTACCTGGCAACGGTGAATCTCCATCTCCTGAGGAGGATATGACTAAAGCTTTGCGGGGGGAAAAGTTCACTCGGAGTATGGGCGGGGGGGTGTTTTTGTCAAAGAGTCTTGTATTGCTTTGATTTTATTCATATCGATAAGCTACAATCCAGCATCAGTTTTAAACAACATAGAAATGTATTCCATCAAAGCAAAGCACGGTTGCAGATGCATTCAGCTTGCAGTTCATCATTTCATGACACGTTTTGAATGAACATGCGTTCGTTTGTGCACTTACATCAGGTCACCTTTGGCAACATTTCATCTCATTCGAGGAAGGACTTGACTTAACGGCGCGCGTGCGGCTGGAAAACGACGGGCGGCGACTGCAGGAAGGACATCATGCACACCGAGGTAAGAAGTGTGATGTTCTAACGACGCGTTCTTGGGTTTTTGCGTCTCACAATGGACGTGTTGTTTTTTATTTGAGTGAAATGACATGGAATGATTTTTTTTGTTTTTTTTATCTTTGCAAAAGTCATCTCAAGACAGTTTTTTTTTTTCTTTGCACGGCCCAAGCATACCGTGAGCGACGCCCTCAGCAGGACTGATGTGTCCTTGAATAATAATAAACCCGATAAAGTCCACGGAGGATTGTAGGACAATAAACGCACAGCGCAGCTCACCCGACTGCTGCCTTCATCCCGATTGGACCATCTGGTTTGTTTGTGAGGGATCTATTCTTAGTATTCAGCAGGTCTGGATGGTGGCGTTTTCCGCCCTCCGCGTCCCCGGCGCGCGCACTCCATCGCTCCCTCCGCCTTGCCGTGCGGGCGCTATAAATGCCAGAAAGAGAAAGGCAGGCGGCAGAGAATCAAAGGCGTTTTGCTGTTTGCGCGCGTTTCTATCAGGGAAAATCAGACAAACGCGCACGGGGAAGCTTTTGTCACATGTCAATAAAGACCGCTGCTGCTGCTGCTGCTGCTGCTGCTGCTGCTGCTGCTAAGGCGCCTCCGCTGGGGAGCCTTGTTGAGACTTAAAGAGGGGATTTGGGGAAAACTGCAAGACTCATCCGGGCTTCTCGCACATCTCACTCAGACTGTAACACATATTTTACTGTAACAAGAACACGGCATCCTTTTAAAAAAAAAAAAAAAATTTTATCTGCACCGTATCATCTTTCATCCACCCGCCTTTGCTTTTCCGCAGTTGACTCATTAGCATCTAGCACCCGAGCGACTCAAATGAGGATGATGATCATGGCAACGGAAGCAACAGAAGGCAAAAAAAAAACAAAAAAAACCCGACTATAACCATCATTTAATTCTGCATATAAAGGAGAAACCGCAGCATATGAGCGGAGCACCGTCATTTCAGTCAGTGTTGTCATTCATCGTTCTTGAAACTTAGCAGATCTCAACCTTCATCACCTGCGCTCGGTATATTTATTAGAAGTGGAACTGAAATACAAATTAGTTGGAGAAGCTTGTTATTCGGAGTCGGGTTGAATCAGTGGCACAAAACTTCAGGAAAAATCCTGAAAAAAAAAGGAAAAGTGTCCCGGTTCCACATGGGCGCGTCAGACGCCGCCGCGACAGAACGATAATCCTCGCGGACAAGTCGGATCACCGCTGCCGACGCACAGCGTCTCTGAGGCAGTCGAAGGAAAAAAGATCCCCGCATCCCTCTGCGGCGGCACAGCTGCCTCTGGGGGTCACAAACCGCTGGAGGGAAGCTGGAACGTGACCAAAGCGACCCGACGTCAAAAACATCAAGAGGAAAAAAAAAAAACCCAAAACATTTTACGATTGCGCGGCTCCATCCTGGGTAAAGTGGGGGGGCCTTCTTTTAGTTGTGCTTAGTCAGGCGCCGCGCTCGCGCCTAAAGTTAGCCAAGGGATTCTGTGCTTAAACGGAAGCCGATAACTGCTGCTGCTGCATCGGGGTTACGCGTCTGGTGGGAGGGGCTTAGCAGGGCGGCGCGAGGCGGCTTGGAGAACGCGGAGTGTCCCGCCGCGTCTGTGGTCCAATCGGGTGCCTCAGCTCGAGCTCTGCTCAGGTGCTTGGCCCCTGAGTGTTGCCGCCACGAGTCAGAGAAGTCTGCTGTGGAAAAAAAAAAAACGTCTTCCTGTTGTCTCCCATGAGTTCCCTTTCTGCTGCCCACTCTCGATGGCAGATGTGCGATAGGATTTATCATATATGGGAAAGGCGAAAACAAAAGGGCCGCAGTTTCCGCTCAAGCGAGAGGAGCAAATGGAGTAAATGGTGCATCGGCTGGGGACTGTTTTCCGGCAGAGATTATTATTATTATTATCCAGTGATGGCAGCTTGATTGAACACATGGATGTGAAGGACTGGCTCATAATAAACTACAATGGCTATTTTCATGATAATGAAGGAACATCAGTGAGGCTCAGCGATGTGTTTTTATTAGTTTTCGGACAACAATGGAGGCCCACGGCGCAGGAAAAACAAGCCGTGTCGGCCCCCCTCCTGCACGGATGACGCCTGTCGCTTCCGCCGATGACAATGAGGAAGAATGTAGGATATCAGCAGAAGGCCACCGCACACGAGGTTCAGGTGTTGGGCAAACATCAAGCTCCAGGTTTTGTCAAATGCAGAGGGAAGGGCAGCGATGCGGGTTGTCAGTCGCTCGCTGCAGACAGCGACGCGTCTATCTGTCACTCGACACACTCCTTCCTTTCTTCTCTTTTGAGTTTTAATTAGTTAATTAGTGCTGGAACATCATGAATGCTGTTGTCAGGCAGCTTCAGGCTTTATTTGCAAACACCACCCAGAGGACGGCACAAGCTGTACACGCACGCACACACACACACGCGCACACACACATGCGCAGACACACGCACGGGCATCAAATTAACATTTAGAAAGAAAAATATCCACAAAACCAGGACAGGAGAGCATGTGACAGAGCCAAGTCTTCAAAGACGACTTCTAACAGAATTCCTGATGAGTCAGAATAAAACCGCAATAAAACGAGGGGGTGAAAGCCGAAAACACAAGAAAACACCATTCTCTCTGCTTCTGTGTGTGTGTGTGTGTGTGTGTGTGTGTGTGTGTGTGTGTGTGTGTGTGTGTGCGCGCGCGTACGCATGTTTTTTTGTTTTTTTTCCCTTTCTCAACTGAAGGGGCACTTAAGATTTTGTCTTTTGTGGACTGAATAGCTCTGCTTAAATGCTTCATTGTCTGCGTGCGTGCGTGTATGAATCTTCTCAAAATGTCAGCAATTAGGTGTTTTCTTTCCGATTAAAAAATAAACCAAATAAAAATGCGTTGTCATTGTTTATTACAATAGTGAAATGGCAGCTTGTTTTCTCGCAAAGTGAATAAGACATATGAGCGATGAACCGGCCATCGATTCGTCCGTCTTGCAGCTTTTGTCGCTGGAGTTTGTACTTTTGGAGTTCAGTTTTGTATCATTTGGAAAGTGATGAGGGCGACACACACACACACACACACGCACGCACACACAGAGCTGATTATAAGGGTTTGGATGAAGCCTCCACCAGCTCGGGCAAATTTACCTGAGTAAATCTTACTCAGATTGAATAAAAAATTTTGCTCTGAAAAAGATAGCGTTTGGTCCCAATCTAAATAGAGTGAAATTTACTCTCATGGCAGAGTTATTTTTTGAGCAATTTCTACTCTATTTCGTGTTAGTATTTCACTCTACGTGATAATTTAATATATTTACTATCACATGAAAACTACTTTCATTTTACAGAGTAGTATTTCACTCAATACAGACTAGTATTTCACTCAATACAGACTAGTATTTCACTCAATACAGAATAGTGTTTCATCCAAATACAGAGTAGTATATCACCCAAATACAGAGTAGTATTTCATGCAAAGTAGATTTATATCTCACTTGTATTTCAGTTGAAATTAAAAATCTTAACTACACTGTAAGATTAAACTAAAACAAACAAAAAAAAACAAATTTCCAAATGCACTTTATTCAAAATTCAGGGTGTGCAAACATTTGTCACAGAGGCGATGAGAACGGGCTCCCTAGAATATAAATCGCAACTAAAATTGTGAGCTGTGTGAAGTACAATTTCGGCCTCAGTTCAGCCTTTCATAATGCATATAATAAATGCATCAATTTAAAAAAAAAAAAAAAAAAAAGGAAACAGTACGGGACAGTAAACCAGCTTGAATCATTACGACTGTATGACATCTGTATCTGTGTTTCAAGTGCAAACGTAACGAACAGTAACATCGTTAACAACAACGTGGTGGATTTGGATCAAAACTGGCACCCCACAAAGGACTTTAAGGCAAACAACTAAACCTGGGCGATTCGTATTTCCCTGGTCTTTGGCCCATCAAACGTTCAAAACATTGGCGTTAATTGGCCCCTGAAGAGCCTCGGCTACCTCACAACCCCGGTCCATCACACTTAAAGACATAAAAAAACATTTTGCCCGGACCGATCGTTACTCTGCCGGGGTCAAATGTCTGCCTTGACTTTGGCGTTTATTTGCCAATGTTTTAATTATATTCTTGAAACTTTTTTGATGGTTTTTTTTTTTTTTTCTGTGCTCGGCCCCACAGCGCATGCACCGGCGATATGAAAGTGGTCCAATCTTAAGAACACATGTGGGGTGCTGCACCATAAAATGATGCTTTGGGAGCAGCCTCTTGTTTGGAAACAAATGTTGAGTAACCTGCGGTGTTAATAATTAAAAAAATAGCAACACCCCTCCACCCCCCACAGCTCTGTTGTGTGTAACTTCCGGCTCACCTGCAGCTAATAAACGCTCACGTTTTACCAACCAAACTGCAGCTAAAAACATCTTCCTCCCTTCCTACTAAACCACTAGAAGCATGATTGCTTAATTGTCGTGAAACGCTGGACTCACGGCACTGTTTGCTTTGCTAGGCGCCGGCGTTAGCTTCTAGCTAGGCCCTTTGCATTAGCATCTGAAGGCGCTTTCGGCAGTGATATTGCCCAACTTAAGTTAACGTAAGTTAACGTAAGTTTTAGAATGTTCCCCTCTCCAGCTCCTGCAGGGCCCGAGAATCGAAAATGAACATTAGTGGGTGGGGTCTCGTGCTTTTTCACTCCAATAGAATTTATTACGTGTCTTTGCGCCCACTCCCCCCATGATTAAATATGTCCCATTAAAAGGAAAATGTTCTTCACTCTGGTTTTTCCTGTGAAGTCTCGGGAACAGCATGAACTGCTGAAGCTTGCTTGGATAAAGGGGGCGGGACGTCTTCCAGACAGATAACCAGTTAACCAGTCTCCTGGGACACCGACGACCTGGACGAATGAGAATATGCGCAGACATGTTCTCCACAAGATCGTTTGCTCTCACGGAAGAATACATATCTCAAAGTTCCAGCCATGGATTGCATATAGATGCGTCAGTAGTCCTGTAGTCTCTGGTTCCGACCTGCAGTGCCCCGATGATCCGGATCAGCCTCCCGCAGATGCAACCGCATGCTTTAGATTGTTGGTTGCGAAGCGGCGCCTTCACAGGTAGAGCCGCTGGGCTCTCAGTTCTGGTAGAAGTTCCGCGACAGACTGACTCATCCGATCATCCAATCACTTGCCAAGTTTGCTTTTTTTTTTTTTGTTTTTTTTCTTTAAAAAGTGCCTGCCCTTTCCCAAACAGTTTCCATGGCCAAATTCCCAGATGATTATGCGTAACAAAACCATCTGGCGTGTCAGGATAGCAGGCTGGGATGGTGCAGGATCACAGGCCGCTGGTGCGGGAGACTGATGTTTGAGCCACGTCGCCGACGGTGAGCCAAGACGCCATTTTAAAAACCGCGATTGTCCCCCGACTTGTCTGGACCTTAACCAAGTGTTTGTTTTGGGGTTTTTTTTGTGCCTTAATCAACCTCTCCTGTAGCTTTGCAAAACAAACTTTTTTATTTCTTTATTTTAAGGAAAGTTAGCTGTTTGATTTGTGCAAGATAATCAAGTGGAGATGGTCTGTTTCATTGAAATGAAAATATATATTCATTTATTTTGCACTATTTCCAAAATTCACAGCTTGCTCAGGGTTTTTCACTGGGCTTGTTTTTTGTTTTGTCTTCTTCTCGTCCTCGTCCAACTAACTTCCTTTCACAACTCAGTCCACCGTATGAATTCAAATTAACAGCAAAAATGATCCATTTTGTTGAAGTATCGTAGGAATTTTTTTTTTGTTTTTTTTTTTTTGCTTCAGCTTGAAGTTGTTTTCACATGACCGTGGAAATGGCGGACTTAGAATTTAGAATTTGAGCACGTTCTAAATGTCTAGTTTGACAAATCAGACTGCATAATGGGCATTCAAGCGCTCCTTTCTCCATTCTAAAGTCTGTTTCCATTGTAGTTCAGTTTTTCAACCTCAGCCCAGCCAGCAATATTGAGACTTAATTTGAAAAAAATAGGTATTTTTCCACTCAGCTTATTCGTCCTGTGCGAACTGATAATGGGTAGATGGAGACACACTTTGGAGATTATGGTCCATGTTATTCTCCGGCTAAATGCCATCTGGAGTCGGCTGGGAACGTGAGCAGAGTCAGTTTGCGATCCCGTGACTTGCTGCGGTTTGGCTGAACCACCCGGCTCGGAGAACGGGTCTAGCTCACCCCCAAGTGCGATACGGAAGAAATACAGCCGGCCTCCCTTTTCGCTATTGTCTCCCCAGCGACTAAATCAGCCGCAGCATCGGCACAAGCAAGATGGGCTCCTCCGGCCTCGCGCCCTCCTTCATTTCAACGCCCTCCCAGAGCCATTTAACCGGTGAGTAATGGCGACGGGACGGGAAGCGGAGGCCATCATGTCACTCCCAAGATGGCCTCCGCCGCCGTGGACGCGCCAGATGTGCCACTTGTTTGTCAACCAGCGATAACCAGTCACAAACAGATGGATTGGTTTTAATTAGCCGGATCGAATTGGATTGTATTTAACGTCAGCGGCGGCGGAGGCTCCGTTCGCACGTCTCGCAATGACGCGCCGCCGAGAAAGCGCCTCTTCAATGACCTCCTGCTTTTCTCCTAAGGAATTAAAAAAAAAAAAAAAAAAGACGACGAAGAAGAAGAAGAAAGTAACTGTAATATTCACACTTGCCGGTTCCAATTAACATCCACTGCACAGATGGTGACCTTTTTGTCCAACAGCAGGTTTTGCGCTGATGAAAAACACTGGTCATGTCGCTCCTTCACTTGTAATCATAGTAAAGACCAGCTCCTGAAGCGTTATTCGCCCCCCGCCCCGTGAGGCCATACGTCTTCAAAGCGCTCCTTTATCATCCCAAACAAATCGGAGGGAAAAAGCTATTTTACAAGCATCACGTTAGACTTGTGCCGCAGTATCAAAGCGCATACAGTGAACGGTGCGTGCGCTCCCTCCCCCTCGTTTTTTTCTTTTTCTTTTTGTCGTAGTCTTTTCATGGTCTGTTGCTCCATCAGTGTCGGTTTCCTGCCTTCGACTACCGCGGTTTTGACAGACATCATGAAACCGTGCTCAGCAATTTATATGCAAAGCGGAGACTCGGGGAGAGAAACATCAGGAGGAGCGATTCACAGTGAGACAGCGAGAGATCTAATTGGACAGAAGGTTGCAGATTGTGAACGTGCGAGATTGTTTTGTTGCAATTTGGGGGCGGCGGGCTGGAAGATCCTTAGCAAGGCATTAAGGCAGAGCTGAAGCTCGGTGAAATGTATTCATCATATTTGATTGGCTCCGCGGTCCCTTCTCCCCTGACTTTGCCCGCAGGCTCTTCCGAAAATTGGCGGACGGAAACCGGAGGGTTAGAGTTGTTGTGGTCTTTTGTACTCGGGAGTGATTTTTTTATGCATTCATTAGCCTGAGCGTGAGAGCGGGGAGAGGGTGGCAGGTACGCGCGGGTGCATTTGCCGCCGAACAGTCGGACCATGCGCGCTGGTAATGGTTGACCTTGTTCGGCGAAACAAACCCCCGCACAAATTTCCATAAAACCATTTGCTTAATTGTTTCGGCGGGGCTGATCTGAATTTCCTCCGTCCGCCACGCCGCCGTCCGCTAACCTGCGCCGAGGAATCCGCTCGCCCTGGAAGGAAAACCGAGCCATTAAACAGTCACCCACATGTCAGACGGACGAGCAACCCCCGCCCCTCCCACCCCCGTGCTCCTATCTCAGCGTTCTCCCATAAATAATGGAGCCTGAATAAATAATATCCAGCGATTGACCTCAGCCCGCAACTTTTGGACATTGCTGTCTAAGCTGTTTGGAGAGGGCTGATGGAAATTTTATTCTGTTTTGAGAGGCCAGATATTAGAGTCATTAACTGCAATTGTTTCCGAGAATGGCGCCTCCGCCGTTTACTCAAAGGTGGGCGCAGGGGGCTGGAGGTGGGGGGGGGGTTGTATTTCCTGCTCATAAATAAATGTGCTGGAAGTAATTTCAAATCAAATCAGTTCCTATCTGTACAGCCCAGAATCACAAATCACATTGCCTCAGTGGGCTTTACAATCCTCGCGGAGAGTGACAGAAACCTCAGCCACGGAGGAGGCCCGCGGTGGATGTCGCACGCGCATAAACACAAGCGATGACAGCAACAGATGACCATTAAGAAATTGTTGATAAGTCAAAAAAAACAACAACACATATGTAAGTTTAGGTGTCACCAAACAACCACTTCCTTTGTCTGCTGACAAATACACACGTATGAAATGTGAAACTTAGATGTGTGATGATCCATGGGGGGGAAGGTCTGAAGGAGAACCAGTCCAGGTCCAAAATATGAATGAGGCAAATAAATAAATGAAAAAGTTTGTCTGCCGGTGATGGTCTAACAAAGAGGAGCCTTAATGAAGAGAGGTAAGAGAGGGAAGGGGAAGAAAAGAGGAGAGGGAGAGAAACGCAGCGTGAAGCTCGGGAAAGACAGAAGACAACAGGAGGCAGAACAAGGCAGCAGTGGTTTACAGAGTCAAGTTGATCTGTAGCAACAAATTGGCAATAATAATATCGTGGTCATCGTAATGGTGATGATCATGCAACCGTAGGTGACCTGTGGAAAGTCACAGGAGGGGAGAGCGCAGAGAGAATTTGGTTCACTACTCGAGACCGCTAGCGTTCCATAACATAACTATCATTACTCATATTACTCATGATCCTCTGCCATAATTGGCTCGCCACACTGTTGCCTTCCTGCTGTTCTTATTTTCTTTTAACCTGTCCGGGGGGGCACAGAAAGGGGCTGAGGAATGAGACGGGAGAGGGGGGGGGGGGGCTAAACAACAAAAACAACAACAGCAGTAGCCATCGCAGCATCAGCAACAGTAGCAAAAACCAGCAACAACGACATTGTAATCCATTACATTACAGTCCTATCTGTTTGTGTGTGTGTGAGTGAGTGAGTGTGTCGGTTGTGAAAGTTTGACATCGGGGAATATTTGGAGTGCAGCATCACGGCGCCACATGGACCCACAGTGGTAACCGGCCCCCAAGGTCACATGCCTCAGGGACCGCCGGGCGCCCACCCCTCGGGAGAAGTAGCAGAGGGCCACAGAGGAAGCCCCCCCCCCTTCCCCGCCTGCCCTGGACAGGGTTCTACCACCCCAAGCGACAGCACAACCCACATAGGATGGTCACCAACAATGCTCAGGCCGGCTATGGTGTTTAAATGATGCTCGTTTGGTACTAATGGACCGAAAGTGTGCTCAGAAACCCCCCCACCCCCCGTATCCCCACCTACACACACACACACCATCACACCACCACCAGCAGCAGCTCCGGGCCGCTGATGCAAGACAGGATGGATCCACACTGTGATGGTGCTCGCGCCAAATTGGCCAAACTCGACCATACTGGACCGCACAGCAGAAATCGAGACTCATCAGACCAGGCGGCGTTTTCCAATCCTGCCATTGTCCGGTCTTTTGAGGACGCGCGAACTGTAGCCGCGGTTTCCTGTTTCGCTGCCGGAGCCCATCTGCTTCGCCCTGTGAGGTGTTGCGTGTTCGGAGATCTTCCTCCGCTACCTCGGTCGTGACAGGTGGTTCAGCTGGAACCGGTCTAGCCGTTCTCCTCTGACCTCTGGCATCAAACAAGGCGTTTTCCTCCCAGAGAACTGCTGCTCACTGGATATCCTCCCTCTTCCGCACCGTCCTCTGCAAACCCCAGAGATGGGTCGTGCCCGGAAACCGCCGTAGATCAACAGCTGCTGAAAATGCTCCGACCGGGCCGTCTCGCAGTAACAAGCATCCCAAATTCGGAGTCACACAAATCACCTTTCTTTTCCCCCCGGCTTCTGTTTGAACTTCAGCAGATAATCTTGACCATGTCTAGATGCGTTGAATTGCTGCCGTGCGATTGGCTGATTAGACATTTGCGTGAGTGAGCGGTTGAACCAGTGTACCAGATAAAGTGCATTTCATTATACAGTATATTTTAAGATACTGCAGTTCATGGGCAGCATATTTTGGTGTGCGACTGAAAATGCAAATGTAACAGAAACACAATATTTTTATTTATTTATTTAATCTTTTCCAGAGAGGAGAAATCGGCAACAGCGATGAGAGACGGACGCATCTAGAGAGAGAGAGAGAGAGACGGAGAGCGAGAGCAGTGGTGGGCGGATCAGACTTTTTCCGAGCCCTCATACATCATCTCATTACCTCCGCCGCATGCGTGCGTATACATTTTCATATTTCGCCGGGCTGACACGCATGGAGTCGCCTGTTTGCGCATCTCATGAGCGACTAGCCAGCAGGCCGACGCTATTATCTGCACATAAGCGCTCCCTCCGCGGAAAATTTACGGCCGCCATCCATCACAAAGAGAACACCTCACCGTTCTCGGCAACGGGGCGAGCTGGCGAGCCGGCATGGACGGGCAATGACGAGCGCCCGGGATCAGGGTCCCTCCCGTCGAAGCGGGATAGCGAGCAGAGAGGTTAGACGGAGAAGCTCAGCGGTGACTGAATCCACAACGCCGGAGACGGAGGTTTGACGACGTGACGCGGAGGGCCGGGTCGGCGCGTCGAACCTGGCGGATATCTGGCCACCTGCCCGGCGCTTCCACAAGACGGCTTTTGAGGATAGGAGTTTTATTTATTTATTCATTTATTTTGGGCCACCACTCGGCCCACGTTCCCGTTCGCCGAGCGGCGCATGCAAATGTGCGCGGGGCCGCGCCGTCCCCGTGTCCTCCGCCCACTCGCGGCCGCGCTCGTCTGTGAGACCATCTGCGTCCGTAGGAACTGCACGTCTGGGGGAAAAAAATGCGATGGGGCGCGCGCCGCTCCGCGCTGGGAGAGGCGGGGGGGCCGCAGGCCGCCGCCGTCGTGGATGCGGGTCGCCGGATCGGCGGCGTAAAGCGCTCCCAGACAAAATGTTCCGTTTATTCGAGATTGAGGCACACTTGCGACGAAACTGCACGGCTGATTGATTTAGGACATTACTCAGCCTCCCTTTATATCGCTAATTATAACTAAATGACTTCTTTTTTCTTTTTTTTTTCTTTTAAATTTCCAACTCCGGTTGAAACCAGCATGAGCTTTGTTTAAGATAACAAAAATATTACAAACGGCCTTCCCCGTCTTTCAGAACTTTTCATTTAGCCTGATTCTGCTGCAAAATGCTACGCCAGTGATACAGTGTTGGGTCCGGCAGGGCTGATTGCAATCACATATTATTGCCATGATTATTGATGTAAATATTATTGCAGAACTATCAAAATGAACAACTACACTTGATTTGAGAGATGGTATTTTACGTTGATGAGTCATTAGTTTGATACTTAGCTTTTCAATGAAGCGGTTATCATCAATACTGGTTCATCGCACCGCCTCCAATCCCGGCAATGAAATTCTCAGGAATTTCAATTTCCTTTTGTAAGGCTAAACTGCACCGGCATGTGCGCGCGTCCTCTTAATTGGTTCTTCAACTGACTCAAAAGGCCTGCTTCCATCTGGCACCGAGTTTTATTACAGATGGACTTTGTGTGGTTGAATATAAGCTTAACAAACTCTGGGTGGCTCTATTCAAATAGTGGATCTATTAAACGCCGGATGAGGTCGCTTCGAGAAAGAACCCGCCAATATAAAAGCGGGAAAACCTCGCATATTGTGAGAGGGGGCGGGACATCGGAGAAGGACAAGCGCGCGCTGTCCGCCTCGCGTCAGACGTTCCTCTCGCGGCAGATGGCCGGTGTCCTCACGAAGGCCGAGCAGCGCGACGTTTTCAAAAGAAAGCGTTAAACGTATGACGGGCGGTGCGCGCCAGTTCTTCTGTGACAATGGAAACTTTATGATTAACAAAAATGTAAAAAAAAAATGATTGAGCCGCATCCGCGGAGCACCTGAGCGCCGAGGATTTTACAAGTTGAATTGATTGAAATGGCTGACAGACAAAACTGGATCCAAGGACTATTTCTTTTTTATTCATTTATTGTGAAGCATTTTTTTTTCCGCTGACAGTATACGATATATCTCATATATCTCGCGTCGCTTATGTATTTGTTCAGAGACGGTGGCTCTGCCAGGGTCTGTGTGTCACTGCCACTTAGCTTCTCCCCGCAAGAACCGCGAGAGCAGGGGGGAAGATGTGCCACTAAGATTTGTTCACGCGCGCTCTCTCCGTTTGAAGCTCGGAACGTTTTCGCACGACTCCGAAGCTCAATTATCGTATCGCCCGGTTGTGTTTTATTTTTTAATTTTTTTTTTTTAGCCGTGAAAGCGGACGCCGTCGGGTCAGTTTGGGAGGACGGCGAGGGGGGGGGGGGGGGGGGGGTTCCGGGGATTCACGTCTCGCGCACTTCCAGCTGAGCATCACACCGGCTTGTCAGAGCAGTCAAGATTATTTTAAAACTTGTCTGATCTTTGGGAATAAGATTGGCGCAAATTTGAGCCCTAATCCTCCCGATTGAAGGCGCGGCGAATCGCCGTCTGCTTATGTGACTGTAGTCTGGAAAAGGCACTTGTATATAAATATATGATGAGTCTTCCAGCAGTCTGTAAGGGCTTCTTTTTTTTTTTTGTTTTCTCCCTCAGCAGGTTGTCAGCATTCTCTCATCTCTCTGCATTTGCACATTTTGGGGCGGATTATCAAAAGTACATGTGGGCTGTTTTTTCTTCTGTAAAATATTCATGAAGTGCAATGCTGCCGTCACCACTGTGCTATGATTACATCCACATGCGTACATGTGTGGGTATTCACTTCACTATGTACTGCAGTTTATAACATTTGTCTATCATAGGAGGTCTAGTGTTTATTTGCTTGTTTATTAACCAGTAGTGGCATATCTAATTGCCTTCTATTGTCATTGTAAACTATTTTTTTTATGGCTTTGATCATTATCATTGATTCGTTTATCATTTTCTCAATCGAACCCTAATCAATTCATCAAGAGATTAGGGACTGGCGACAAAGGTTATTTTTTCTACCATCAATATTTCGTGGAAATCTCGCTGTGGAAGCTATAAACAGGCAACGTTTGGGAGTTCATGTGATAGATGACCACTAAGATTAGTCAGTAAGATGCCGACTATTTTTTTTAAATTTCTTTAAATTAATCAAATACAGCTTTTTCTGTTCTACAGCAGATGAAAAATACTCAAAACAGGAAGACGACGCTTCTCATATTTTACCAAGAAGGCTCTGCTACCACTTCTTTATTGTTATTATTATCCATACTGCACTTTATCCGTGTCATGCCGGGGGGGAATCACAGGCACTTTTTGTTGGATTAATTTTGAACATAACCAGACAAGAAAAAAAAAAAAAAAAGAAACAAAAAATGCGTATGGGTCTCTCTTTTCGTGTTTGTGTGTTTTGTTCTCTGCTATTTTTCCAGAGAACATCACAGCTGGCTTTTGCCTGCTCTGCTTTTCAACACATGCGCTCGCACGCACGCACGCACGCACACACACACACACACACGAGCGCGCACAGACGTGTGCAGAGGAGATGGAGAGATATAATATGGAGTGACATGTTTGAGTAGAGCTCAGAGACAGACTGAGTGAAGAGTGGAACGTCTTTAATGTAACACCTACTCATCTACATCAGAAACAAATAAGGCAAAGACACCTCTTAAGACAGGCGGGAAGAGTGACTCACCACCTTTCGCGCACACACACACACGCGCACACACACACGCGCGCACGCATCGCAAAACACATCGCCTCCCAACACATACACAGACAAATAGACGCTGGAATTATCTCCATCCATGTTCTCAAATGCTGGAACCAAATATTCGTCAAGATTAGACATGGAGGTGATTCAGATGCTTAATCGCTTTGAATTAAATGTTATGAGACATTCCCAGCATTCATAATTATGGTGATAAAAGACCAGCATCACAGGGTAATATTAAACTGGAGGGCCACCACTCGCTACAGCGATATACAAACACAATCTCGCCCATCGCTTCTTTTATGTTTATTGATCCCCTCAATTTCTCTGAGAATGCATCTTAAATTCTCATTTGCATCAGGAATTATTTCCTATGCGGACGCGATGATCTCACTCGTTGGTTTGTCGACTCCTGTCATCTGATGTTGGCAACAGAGGGTGGAGCTGGAGAGGAGTAACAGGACGACCTGGCGATCACAGGTTGCCATGGTAGCAAATTGTCATGGTAGCCAGGCCTCCCACTTTTTTTGTGTCTGTGTGTGTGTGTGTTCCACTCTAAGTGGGACCATAACTTACAAAATGAACATCACGTTGTATTCCAGAAGACTTGCGAGTGATTTCGAACATGAAATAATGAGGAAAATGGGGTCCCGCCTGCTGATGCGGCCAGTGGAGTCGCCCTCTGCTGACCATCAGAAGGGATGCAGGTCAGCGACATTCCCACCCTGGCGTGTCTTTTCAGATCTACAAGCCCCACCTAAGAACACACAATGGACGCGTTTCTCTAGAGTTTATAACGCTGTTTTTGCTTTGTAGCATGAACACGCTGTCACAATCCAGAGCTCCAGTACTGAGGTCCTATTAAAGGAGGAAAGGAACCTTGTCTGTCACTGAATCACCGGGTCCTCAGAGACGCCCCCCCCACCCCCTCCTCCCCCGCGATGCTGCTCCATCCCTCCGCTGCACTCGCCACTTTTTTTTTTTTTTCTTGTTTGTTCGTTTGCTGTGTTCACTTCAGCAAACATGCAGATGAACATGAAACGGCAACATGAACTAGATTTGTACCTACAGCGCTGAGATTTTGGGCGGCGCCGCCAACGCTCATTAAAGTCAGCGTTGTTGCGCGAGCTGCGATGTCGTTATGGCGATCAGTTGTTTGCTCGAGGTGAGAAGGGTTCAGCGCTTACCCCGCGTCCACACATGACGCCAGACTTCCCGTAATCCCGCCACCTAGCCACATCCTGGCGTCGGCAAAGCGTATATCAATCGAGCCAAATTTGATTTGAGGTTTGATTTTAAGGCGAGTTGGAAGTCGCGACCGGCACAACGTAGCGCCCACGTCTTCTGTGACTTTGCCAATTCGTTCTCACATATCCAGCTTCTGCATAGGAAGCGAAGTATGCGTTTTTTTTCGGGCGCTCTCTGCTCACCGCTGCCTCCTCCTGGTCAGTTGCAGCCATGGCAGGTCCAAGGCGACGGCCACAAATTGTAGCTGGTCGTTGGGAACCGATATAAACTGCCTCAATAACACGGACGCAGCTGTGGCCGGCTGATGTCTATCCGCCTTTCCCATTTTCCTTAACGTGATACATCAGGATCATCTAGATGGAAAGTCTTAAAATTTGGTGGGCAATGGTCAAGGTCACTAAAGGTCACAGGTTGTGTTTTTTTTGTTTGTTTGTTTTTGAAACACCTTCATCATCATCATCATCATCATGTTTAAGGTGCTGTACAGAATGCATCCTCTAGCAAGATAATTGAACTCTTGAGGAAAAAAATATCATGTCAAAGTTTTATGTCTTAAACTTGTCTGAAGGTTGTTTTTTGTTTTTTTGTTTTTAGAGATTTAGTGACACAAAGAGAGACAGTTTTCACCTCAGAGAGCCGGCTTGCACCTTCTCAGCATCCAAATAGAATGTGAAGGGCAGCAGTTGATCACTTATATTCCTCTTGTCTTTTCTGATACAAGATGTTTGTTGCCTGATTTTTTTTTTTTTTCCCCCTAAAGACGCGGGAAGTGACTACAATTTTGCCTCTATGTAGAAATGCATCGTTTATAAGTACAACAGCTTGCCTGTGTGTGAGAGAGCGTGCGTGCGTGCGCGTGCGTGTTTGTGTGTGTGTGTGTGTGTGTGTGTGTGTGCGTAATTGGTAATTCCGACCACTTTGCTGGATCTTTCAACTGCAAAACAACTGCAACGGACGGCTGAACAAACCCATTACTCTGGCTCAGTGCTTCTGACACACACAGACCCACACACACGTGCGCGCGCACACGCACGTGCGCACGCACACACACCCGCTCAAGACTCTGCCGATGACCCGCAGTGACTTCAAAATACCACATGACCCGCTGCAGACTCCGTGGGAAAGGGCAGAGAATGAAAGAAGTGGTGAAGTGGAATAAAAAAGTTGAGACACACAGTCGGTCGATCTGAGGTGGAGACCGATATTTTAAATAAGTGTGTGTGTGTGTGTGTGTGTGTGTGAGTGAAAGAGAGAGAGAAAGCGGGAGAAAGAGAATTAATTCGCCTAGGGTCTGTCGTCACCGTGGGGGTGCAACAGAATATTTCCAATCCCGAAAAACACACTCCCAAGCTGCCCCTATACCTGCTGTGTGCCTACGGGTCTGTCTGTGTGTGTGTGTGTGTGTGTGTGTGCGCGTGCGTGTGCGTGCGTGCGTGCAGCTTGTTGGGAGGGTGTGGACGGTAAATTGAGCGAAGGGGCGCTCTCATTGATCCCCATGGCGAGGGAAGTGTAATCTTCTCTTTGCTGAGCCCTCTGTGTGCACAGATGTGTGTGTGATTATGTGTGATTATGTGCGTCCCCGTATCACCCCGTGATTGACAGAGTGGTCAGAGAAGAGCATTAAAGACTTTGCCGGCTCTCCTGGTAGATATATCACGTTAGAATAAGCTGATGGTTGATGGTAATTGCGGCGATAAAAGGGGGAACGCCGCCCGACCAGCCGAGGCCGCGGAAAAGCTGCCGGCGTTTTTTATTTGTGAGGATTTGGAGCATTTCAGGTTAGATTATTTTTTTTTTTTTGTTTTTTTTACCCTACAGCTAAATTGCTTTCCAGTGAACTGCTACATGACATTTTTCAACCTCTGGAGAGGAGAAACACACTATTTGTCACAAAGAGCAGGTCATGTGGGAGGAAATTGTCAGCGGGTTGTAAGATTTCGACTGCGCCGCCTCGAATAGACCTTTTAATATGAAAAGGAGCCAGAAAAACACTTTTGTTTACAGAAAGTACATTTGCTCCTTCCTTGCAGTTGCTGCCTTTGACAAATGTCCTGATATGATAGCAATAATTGCATCCCCCGCTTCATACGAACGAACCCCCACCTCCCCACCCACGCCCCGCTCACAACTTTCTCCTTTTACTGCATTAGAGTTGGACACACCCTTAATTTCATTGGTTTTATATACGTATTATATCTATTTATATGTTGGTCTATCATTAGTCGTCAGTTCCCGGGACGCGGTCGACCTCGCGCGATAAAACAACTCGGAGGCTAACTCGGGAAAACCTGCGGCGATTTATCCGCTTGCCGGCGATTCCAGCGGCCGAGATTTATCTCATCGATTTTCGCCGCGCGTTACTCTTGTAATTCACCGCGCATTAGAGGGCTGACAATGTTCCGACGCATGAAAACATATCAATCTCCTAATAACGGATGGCGCTGATGGGCGGGCGAGGTGATGAACGGCCCGGTCGCCTGCGCACGCGGTCCGCGGATCCATTATGCGTTAAATATGAGCGCAGCCGCATGTATTCCTGCGAAATTAGTCCACTTGATACAGCGCCTGCTGCGCTAAACGCCGTGTTTTGTTATTTAGACGTACTGTATTGATCCCCCCCCTACTCCCCCCCATAAGGTGACATTTTTGAAGGTGAAATTATATCCTCCTCCCGCAAGTGTTGTGTTCGGGGTGTCAGATGAGAAGCCCGCAGGTTGTGCAGTTTTATCAGCACGCGTTGTGAGCATGCATTGTGGAGGCTCTGTTGGACTTATGGCCGCTGGTGTTAAAAACCCCGAGGGAGGCAGGTGTGTGTGTGTGTGTGGGGGGGGGGGGCACGTTTATGACGGCATGATTTGATTTTGATTAGGCTTCTTCCAGGTAAAAGTCCCTAAAACGATATATTAGTATCATCACATGCTGTGACTTCGCTTTCCCTTCAAAATCTCATTCTCCTTTCATTACTGCTCACGGAGATATCATATTCTACACACATTTTATCTCCTCTATTATTATTATTATTATTTTTTTGCTCTACTTTCCTTTTATTTATTTTTAAACTCTGATCTTTTTCCTTAACAGCCATTTTACAGACCAAACAAAAGTGCAACCTCCAACTCCCGCCCGCCCCCAAACATCCCCCCCCCACTTTAGGACCCCGCTCATGTCTGCTGGCGTGTCATTCCCAGGATTGAAATCCAGTAAAATGCCTGCGCGCACTTCCCGATCGCGGCGTTTCCACGGCCGCCGCCGCCGCCACGCAACGCAGATTAGCAGCAGGGGGAAAGCGGCATTAGCCTCGCTCTTTGATGTCGGCTCTCCGGAATCAAAGAACGAGACCTTTCAAAGTTCACCTTTTTTTCTTTTTTTTTTTGTGCAGACGGCAATCGCCGCGATCACGGCGGTCAGACGCGAGGACTCCGGGATGGCGGCCTGATGCAACATAAGCGCCGATAAAAGACCAACAATTTTCTTTCTTCCCCCCCCACTCCCTCAACCACAAAGCTAGTGCGCTCTTTGACACTGTTCCTGCATGTCTAATCAGCTGAGCCGCCTAATCACATGATGTTGTTGTTCAACAACTGATTTTCCAGCTTTTGTGCTGCACCCATTCAATAACTGATTACATCTGTTTTGATTAGTCGACTAACGGTGTATCTGTGGGGGGGGGAGGGCATTTACGTGATTGCCAATCATACAATCAGAGCAGCTATTACACTATTATGAATTATTTGTTCAGCTATCGCTCAGGCTCCTGTTGATTTTGACAGGACAGCGGCCAGAGTTTTGGCGCGTGAGAGGACCGCGCGGGTGTCTTGCGGCCAGTCGCAACGCTTCCCGCGAGGCGCGATTTCACAGATTTTGCGGATTAATGATATAATCTACACGGGTCGCGCGAGATTTGTGCCGCGTAAAGGGCGCTGCTGTCGTGCTGCATCTGGAAAACGTGGGAAAACGGCAGCAGAGCGACGGCGTCTTCGTCTGACGGCGTGTCTTCATGCCCGCCACTTGCACGCCAAATCCGGAGGCGATATTTTTAGCGTTTTTTTCTTTCTTTCTTTCTTTTTTTTAAATTTTCTTTTCTTTTCCTCCTTCCTCCTGTTTGTGTCAAAATGGCAGGAACTCGACGAAACCTGACTGAGGGTGATCAGCTGCCCCGGCATGAAGCGGAAGTTGTGGTGTTCTTTGAGCGGTAACATTTCTCACGTTTTTAAAAAGATTCAATTGACGCGGCTCCCGAAATATGAAAAAAAAGAAAAGAAAAAAAAAACCCCATCATTTGATTTACTGCCGGTGGTTTTGACCTATAACAGCGAACCGCCTCCCAAAAGGAAAAAAAAAAAGATGAAGGATAACTGAAGTCACCTGCACAGTTTGCAAAGCCGACTTTAAGCACCACAGAAGAAGAAGAAATTCGTCACTGACAAACGACCTCGGAGCGAAACCGCCGACCGAAACTTTGGCTACGTGGGCCACGACAGGGCGAGTCGCAGGTCTGCGGCACTCGTGGGCGAATAAGTAGGAAGATGAGTAACACTTTGACTAATTGGGTGGCAGCTTTCAGCCACCCAATTAGTGGAAAGATAATGGAGGAAACGTTCAAATTTGGATATTTAAATGGATATAAATACTCGTTATTGCAAGCTTCGGTCTGAAAAACAAAAAAAATGGTCAAGAAAAATCACTCAGCAGCACTACTTTTTGCAGTCAAACAGATGCAACCACATTTAGTTTTAGACCCAACACCAGATGACAGAACCACCGGATCCACGTCTAGTGGAAACCTCTTTCCCACCTGTGAATAGATTTTTTTTTTTTAAAAAGAAACAAAACTTTATTTGCAGCTTTTTCAGGAGAGGAAAAAAAAAATATGAAAAGGTTTAAATGAAAATTTGAAGAAAGATAATTTTGAGGTGGCGTGATGTAGTCGGGACGAGGTCGCCGCATCCGTGTTAACCGTCTTCGCTTTACCTGAAATTTCGTATTTTCTCCTTGTATAAAGTACAAAAACTCTATGAGCCAGCTTGCAAACCGGGCGGGGGAGGGGTGGGCGGGGGGGTGTCTCCGTTCCAAACCTTGAGAATGATTTTCTTCGCAATAAGCATCCCATACTTGATCGATGAGGGTTTTCCAGTGACTTAAAGCTTCTAGCCGATTCGACCCGCCTAGAGTGGCCATAAATATTTGATCATGTCCATAAACTTTTGAGTAGCAATGAAATATACCTGACCAGAAATTATTAGGGCTGCGAGAAAAACCAAAGCACACCGGTTCCGTCGGTGTGTTTACGCTTAATGCAAAATTGGTGATGAGGGTGGATGGAGTTAATGTAATTTAACACGTGAATAATGGAGCCTGCGCATAATCTTATACGGGATTAATTGATCGCATCTTCTGCACGGACGGAAAAGCCTGACCCGAGAAACGCATTAACAAACTTGGGAGACTAGTTTTTTTTTTTGTTGTTGTTGTTTTTTTTAGCGTCAGGTGCGGTCATGAATAAAGACCGGAGTTGATCAGGGGAACTATAAATCACAAGTTCCTTATTTGCAGACGCCTGAGAAAATGGGGTGGTTGCAGTGCGAATTTATCCTTAAGCTGGGCAAATGAAGAGAATACATAATCGGTGTACAGGTTATTAACAGTAACATATAGACCTCTCCTCTTCCTGATTAAAAAAAAAAACAGCTTCTGATTGTAATGGGGTGGGGAAATGCATGATTATGACAAACGGGGGGGCTTAAATGAAGGTGCTTGGCAAGTTGGAACTTTTTTTTTTTTTTTAATTTCAAATTTGATACCATATCTTCAATATAAGTGATTTTTTTTTTTTTAAACAATATAACTGATTCCTTTAAATGATCCAAGAGGGTTAGGGTTCCAATTTCCTGTTCTGTGCTTACCCATGATGATACTTTGAAATACATGTAAAAAAAAAAACAAAAAACTCAGTAAAGTCACTTTTGTGGCATCAATTCGGCTGCCAATGTTCAATATCATTCTTGAATTGATCGGTCCCATTTATAAAGATGGATTGTTTTTAACGTTGGTTAAAAGAAACAGCTAATCAGAGTTTTTACAGTAGCGCGTACTGTAGAGTCTTGTTGAATTATTGTAATAATAAGATGGGGAAACATTTTCGTGCTGTTTTCGACGTTGCTCTTAAACTTTTTGTTTTAATAGTAAAGGCCCAGCCAGGGACAGTCGCTGCAAATCAGCCTTGGCTCGATCGACCTGTCGGTTTTGTATGTGACATGAAATCATGTTTAATCCATTTGTCCCTGCTCAAAAACAACAAAAAAAACAACGAAAAAAAAGGTGTGCACCCGTGGCAACACGACCTGCTGCTGGTAAAAGGTTAAAAAAAACCAAAAAACAATAAAACGCCCATTTGTCCAAACGCGCCGCGGTCAAATGAGAGCGGCTGCTTTGTTCCGGGCTCGCGGGTGAACTCTCGGCGAGCTCAGCCTCTCTGAACCCAGCCGGGTGAAACACAAGAGCCCCTGAAATTGTCCGAGTCGCGCTAAAGATTAAAACCTATAATGGAATGAAAAGACCCAGGGACAGGAGTTTCTGCCATGAATACGCATATGACCTCCTCTTTCAACATAAGCAGTGGTAAGCAAACAAAGGCGGAGTGACTTTGTCTCTCAGTTTTTGTCATGTCACTAAAGGTGCCAAAATGGAGATCAAAAGGAAAAGAAACGCTGCCGGTAAAATTATTAAATGGCAAAGCCGTTTGGAAATAATGTCAAAATTTCACATTTATGCTATTTAACTGCCAAGTGAGGCAGTTTTTTTTTTTTTTTTTTGGTGATGTGGCATCTATTAACCAAGTTTTCTCCTGGTTAAATAACTTTATTTTATCTTTTCCCCCCCTGGTAGATGATTAAATCCACCGATTGATGCGGCCCCCTAACATTTAATTATTAATTTCTGCTCAAATGGTGAAAGTGCCAACACAGTCGCACGAGTCGCCAGCACCGCGATGCTGCGCAGATCCGTGTGGATCCTCGTCAGCTAAAGCTAGCGTAAACCTTGCGAGATGATGGAGGCCCAGTTGGGTTTGCCTTTGCCGGCGCCCTCTGTTGGGAGGGAGGCGCCACTGCAGTTGTCTACCTGCGACGCGAGGACTCTGCACAAGCTCGTAATTGTTTTTTTTGTAACCCTTTGATACGAAGGTTAAAATGCAGTTTAGGCCCAAATAAAAGGTAAAAATGATACTTGTGAATTGAAGGAACCCTTAGAAAAAGCTTTGTGAAAAATCCTTACTGGCTCCTTCATATGCTTAACAATAACTACCAATGCATCAAAAATAAGACCAATTTTCGGCGCTGAATCAACTCGCAGGAAAC
>CAAKHG010031811.1:4532-20784 GCA_901007715.1 Dactylopterus volitans | reverse complement strand
ACCCTGTATGTTTTCATTTTATAAATCTAAAATGAAAAAAAAATAAATCTATGTTTAATATGTTTGATTGTCAGGAAGAGAGCAAATAAATTGAAAAAAAAAAAAATCCAAAAAGATGCTCTATATATGTCAGCAAAAACATTAAAGTTTTTTGTATGAAGTACAATACAACCACCCTGCAATGAAGCCTCTCTTCATGCAATTATAATATTCACTGAATCTATCTGAGTGATTTGTTAATTTATCATCATCATCATTTTAAAAGCTGCGATTTACAGTGCCGGTGAGGTTTAGAGGGGTTCCTAAGATCTTGTCCATCCTATTTATGTGACTGGCAGACAAAATATTAGGAACAACTCTCATTAGAACCCTGTACAGTTCAATGGCGCCACAAATTACAGCCTCTAAAATGACCCCAAAAACGCCTCTGTCAGACTAACTTAATAAAAACGGAACATTATAATCCATATAATCTGAATGAAACCTGAAACCTAATGTCGCGGCTGTCCAGTATATGAATTAATATCAACCTTTACAAATATTACTACTCTTACCTTAAGAGAAGTAAGAGAAGATAATTTCATGTATTCAAAATCAGTGGAAGGTTTCAAATTTCTCCTGATCAAATATTGAAGCAAAAGCAACTTTTTTTGAAGTAAAAACAAAATGAATCACATAAGTCCAAGTCTCAACTACTGAGGAAAAACTAGCATATTATATTAAATATTGTCTTTTATAGTAAAAAGTATAATAATAATAATAAAAAAAAAAATCAACATATTCCAGCAAGCTCCAGGGTGGCTAATCTATGCTCCCTCACCAAATTACACGGGTAATTTGACATTTTCAGTCTCATTTTAGCTGCTGATTTTCGGGACTTTTTAAATTTGGACTCTTAGTGTGTATCTGAACATGTTTAGTTGCTTCCTGTTTTACTTTGTACTTCTTCCCTTGTGCGTCCCTTGCTGCTCTACTTCCTGTCTGGGTTTTGTTCTCGCACGTGTCGCCTCTCGCAATTGGTCCTCGTCTGCTCTGCCCTGCTTGCTTTTGTCAGCTCCGTGCGTGCCCTCACGTCTGCAACCCGTCCCTGGTTGTGTCATTATTTTGGTTTGTATGGTTTTATGTCTTTCGGTTTCATTTCCTAGCGCGTTCATAAGTATAGCCTGCTTTCATTTTTAATAGCCTGCCCATCTGCACCCTGGTTTTATTGACCATCACGTCATCACTTAATTCATGCATTTGGGTCCACGTGCCTCCAAACTTGCTGACATTACTTTTAAAAAGAATAACTGTTGACCATAAGACCTGATAAATTGGTAACAAAAACAAGACGCACAGCTGATTTGGATAGCATCATTTTAGTTGTCATGAACCAAAATATTGGACAAACTGAAATTCAGATTTTTTTTTTTATTCCAAGCTTAAGAGGACATGGTGGTTTTGTTTAATTATTTGAGCTAATTTGTTAGTTTGAAAAAAAAAAAAAATCCCAAAATGACCTTATTTAAATGTGTCCACTTTCACGTTAAATACTTGATTTGATTTCAGCAAGTTTACCCTCGAATTACTTGGTATCGCACTGATACGTGTCACCGTTTTGATTGCCTGAGTATGTATCTGACATCCCAGTGCATGATGGGACGGGTCGTGGCCGGAGCAGTTGGTCCCCCGGTTCATTGACGCGTGTTCCCGGCCGTCTGGCTTGTGCCCATCACAGAAGTGGTCCATTGCGCCGCTGAAGCCACTCCACATACTTTCCATGGTTCCTGCGTTCTCCAGCCTCCTTCTCTTTTCTCCTCTGCTGAGCTTCCCTGGTCTTTGTTGAGCGGGATGAAATTCAGCGCACGTGGATCAGCTCGTCTTTGAGGTTTCAGAGAACTTTCTAGTTCAGTATGACAATGATTTAACCTCTGTGTCAACATCTGGTGCAGCTGTGGCACTAATTCCCCATCCAGGTGCCATTATACCACGGGACAAGAGGGGTACTTACCTTTGCCCTGCAGACATCTGATCCTCCTCACTCGTGTTGTTTCAAAAGACTAATATTTCGAGAAAAAAAAGTTCCAAACATTTACTAGTGAACCTAATAAAACACAGCCACATTTGAAAATGAAGAAAACCTGGTATTTATGTATGATGGTGAAATTCCTCTGATTTCTCTTCTGCCCCCTGCAAATTGATATTATTTCACTGATGCGGTTGATGTGATATACAGTCGAGTGTTTTATTTTGAAAATCCACCAGTTTCACCATTCTGTTCCCATGTTTTCTGATCCACTGTTTCCCAAGACTGGCCCTTGGGCCTCCCCCCTGCTCCCACCCTCCATGTTGTAGATGTCTCCCTGCTCCAACACACTTTATTCATCAAGCTTTTAGATTCTGAAACATGTAGGGTGGGGGGCCCCGAGGACCAGGGTTGGGAAACAGTGGTCTGCTTTATCTGTGCTGTGCTTCTATGTAGCTTAGCACGGCCTCCGTCAATAATTGACTCGGCCTGTGTTCTCTGCACTGCTGGCTCACTTCAGTCAGAAGGGGAGAACCAGATTTACAGGTATTTAGTGAGTTTATATGGACACGTAAAAGTCTTAGACCCCAAACCAGGCCAGGGTTTTGCGGACCCCCCCCCAAAAAAAGAATCTGTCTAACCTGTAGTGTAAAGTTTGCTTCTGCAGCTCTTGATACATCCTGGCCTTGTACCTGTTTCCCAGCTGACACTGTGTGTCCACTCATGATTTTTGTTTTTTTAATCTGCCACCATATGTGTATTTTATTGTGTATCATGTATTAATTTACATTATAATACACTTCTTGTGAAATGTTCACTGCCTCGGAACCGTGGCATTTCCATCTCATTATGCGCGTTAACTCTTTAGAGAAAATGTGATCTAAAACACGGTGAAGGGGGAAACCGAAGGGTGAGTTGAATGAAGCATGCAGCACGTGACAATGATCCATGTTTGATCTAAGATGATCACGTCTGCTGTTGGATGATAATTCTTTATCTTTCACTGGCTTTATCTATGACTTTTGACGGCTCGTCGTCTCCCAACCCCTCCGCCCCCCAATCTAAAACTGACATCCATTGGCTCGAGATGCACATTTCCTCTGGCTGAACAGAACATGGAAAATTACACCAAACTTTGAAAACGGAACGCTTTGATGACAGTTGAAACTGGAAGGAAACAGGCTTCCATGGTTAATGTTTGATGAGCAAACAGTGAGGCAGAGGAACACTTCACAGGTACTGTACATCACTCCACATTCATTTATCGCAGTCCGAGGCCTTCTCAGTTCTTTGTTCAATCGTCTGGGCGCACGGACTCGGCATTGCATTACATTCCCTCATTTTCCATGCATATAGCACACACACACACACACACACACACGCGCGCGCACACACGCTGCTTAATTCACCTGCAGCCTCCTTCTTTCTGTCTGAGAGAATAATGGTGCTGAACAACCAGCATGTGACTCCCTCCAAATGTCACTTTGAGTTAATGAGTGAACATACAGTATAGGTTAAGTGGGGGCTGCAGTGTGTACACTGTATGTGTTGCTAAGCAGGCTGCCTGTCTCTGACCCGCACGAGAGAGGACATGCTATCCTTCCCTCGCTGCGGGTCTCAGGTCAAGAATCTCCATCAGGTTTATCGTTAAAGGCGTGTTACTCGATTTGTTTGGTCTCTCAATTCTCGCAGCCTGATACTGCGCCAACCTCTGCGAGAGGCATTAATCCAGCCTCTGTATCCTCAGACTGCCGATGATATATACCTGATAGACTGTACGCAGTGTGTTCACAAGCGAGTGATAAGTTACTGTGCAACAAGTCATGCTTCAGGCTGATATCGCTGATCTCCGTTGCGGTCTAGACCAGATACCTTAATCCAAATGCCCCGACTATCCAAGCGCGAAGGTCAGCCCTGCGTTTCCCATAGATCTTTGCCCCACCTGACACCAGTTCAGGTCGAGCAAATTTGAGGGTCAGACTGGGGCCTGCAGGACCTGTCACGTGCTCCCTGCCAAAATATTTAGTCTGGAACGTAAACTTGCAGAGGAGTCGCAGTAATAACAACCGCACAAGCGGAGGCTGGAAAACCCATCACGCCATGTCGCGGCCGCGGGACA
This sequence comes from Dactylopterus volitans, assembly GCA_901007715.1. Lineage (NCBI taxonomy): Eukaryota > Metazoa > Chordata > Actinopteri > Syngnathiformes > Dactylopteridae > Dactylopterus > Dactylopterus volitans. Next base: position 16,660 of record CAAKHG010031811.1, on the reverse strand, counting down.
GGACGGCGTGGTGCGGGGTGTGAGGGAGTCCCTCTGTTCAGTGATGTAACCTAATCTGGTGAGGTGAGGAGGACACACTCTTTCAGCTTGCGGAGCTTTCGGCCTTAATTGAACAATAACAAGCGAGGGTGCCGTCGTCAGAACCTCCCCGCGCTTTCTGCTGATGCCACAAAATCCCGGTGGATTTTCAGGGGGTGGGGGGGGGCACGAGACTTAATGAGCTTTCTTCCTGTCCTATCAGGGTTAACACCCACACTGCAAACACACACACACACACACACTGAAATCTGAAAGTTTCTGGAATCTTAATTCTGGTTTCCCTTACAGCTGGCATTTGATATGTATGTTATCCTCGATGTGATCGTAAGGATAAGGCTTGAGTTGCTCCATATTTAAGTTAATGATGACAAATCCCATGAAAAGACCCAAAACCAACAATGTCTTAGTCCATCTCTAAACCCTTCGTGCACCTCATTACTGCATGGATGCAGTTTGAATACGTTTTTTTTTTTTCTCTCACAAAGTATGCTACCTGAGACTTCAGTTCCAGAGTAGTTTGAGCTCCCAGGCTAACTAAGGCAGTATGCCATTGTCTTAAGGTTGGGGAGGGCGGGTCTTGAACTGACAGGTTGCATGCTCGATTGGCTCTGTGTCGGCAGGAAAACACAGCGGGTTTCCCTTGAGCAGGGCACCTAAGCCCCATGTAGTCCGTTGCGTCTCTGGGTATTACTTAAGTATGATATTTCTTATTATGTTCACATTTATGTATATTGTTTACAAACCCGCTTTTAGGTCTCACGCTTCAGCCCGAATTGTGTTAGGGGAGGACATTCATCCCTGATTTTCATGTTTTTGTGCCGTGACGATGCAAATCCTGCATTTTTTTTTTCGTCCAAGCACTTATTTTTGCTGCAGTCTTGGTCACTCAGAATAGATTCAACAAATCTGTTTGTTCAAGTTGTACTTTGGTAATCTGAGGGCTTCGCCCAGCCATGAGCCATACGAGGTGGAGGGTGTGTGAGCTCAGAGGACCAGCGAGCGACAGAGCAGAGTAGTTAGTGGTATGTGAACGGAGCGCTGCACTCCACTTCCTTTCCAGGCTTTTTGTCAGCTGAAATAGAAGTTAAAGGTCCTCAAGACCCCAGTGTTCTGCTCTCCAGCTGCTTGGTAAAATGAAAGAGGGCTGCCACTAATAGTCTTTGACACCAAAGTCAGCATGTGTATGCGTCAAACATGATAAATATGGAGGATTCTCTTCTTTCACATCACCTGCAACTGCCGAGTTTGCCTTTCTGCAATTTTTCTTCTGGCGCTTCATGTTTGACGTCATCTTGGTGATGTCATGAGCGAACCAGAAAACAGGTGAGTGAATGGTAGAGCACACCATGGAAGCCAGTTAGGTGGTAGTTGCAGTTACATTTTCACATCTTTTAGACATCTTGTACTACGGTCACTCACTGCAGACTGAAGGATATTTGATTGCTAATGGAAAGAGGACTGATGAAATATGTGGCTGAGATGACAAAGAGTCGCAGTGGCCACCAGTGGAGGCTAAAATACCCGTACGCTGCTATGACAGGCCAACAACATGGAGCAAATCAGCTGGATGCCATGTTTACATCGCTGCCAATTGGAGGTGATGCCAATAGACGTGTGTGACTACTGCAGCGCCGCCTCACCCAGGACTGAACGTTGACTGTGTTGAAAGTGAATATAAACGTCAGATTTTAGTGTTTTTTCTTTCTTTTTTTTTGGCTACTTTGTTAGGGGCTCTAGTTTTGACAGTTTCAGCCCTATAGAACACACAAGTCTACGATTGAGGTCTATAACGAGTCTACCTGTAACTGGATTTCCACGTCCTTATTGACAGACCACAGGTGGTTAGGATGGGAGGAAAGCTGAGAAAAGCTGAGCTCACAGTCAGCACTGGATCACCGCATTGGCTGTTGCCTCCGCCCTAAACTCTTCACACTGCACACCCACGACCGTGTCTCCACCCAGGACAACATGGTCATCGTCAAATCTGCTGATGAGGCGGGATACAGGGCTGAGGTCAACAATATGCTTGAGAGTGACCTCATCCTCAACAAGACGAGGGAGATCACCATAGACGAGCGTCCCCTCACCATCAGGGGGACTGAAGTGGCGCGGGTGGTCAGCCACGAGTTCCTCTGCCTCCGTGTAGCATCCAACCTGAGCTGGACTGTGAGTTGCTGCCACGATGAAAAAAGGCCCAGAAGCAGCTGAATTTCATCAGGCTGCTCGGGAAGGCTCAGATGAGCCACAACCCCCCTCACACAGAGGAGTGGTGGCGAGCACCCTCACTGCTGGCATCACGGCCTGGTACAGCAACGCGACCCCAGGAAGAGAGGAAGGCTCTCCAGAGGGTGGTAAAGACGGCGTGGAGGATCATCAGGACCAAACTTCCATCCATGGACATTATCCACACACAAGGCTGCAGGTAAGGAAAAAAAAAAAAGCCCATAAAATCACCAGAGACACACACCACCCGGCTCACTTTCTTCTCAAGCACAAACACACATCATACAACTTGAGGAAAAGTAGAGCAGACAGTATCACCACATACAAAACTCAGCATGTGCAGTAACGTAGAACCACCGTGTGCAATAATACTATCTCAGGTGCAATAAACACGCTGATTTTTACAACTCACGACGTTCTATTTTGTATATTTTGTACAGTTTTTTATATTGTGTACTTTTTGTATTTCTTATACTTAAAAAAAAACCCATCATACTTGTGCTTTCTTTATCTTTATTCATTGCAAGCCTGATTCTACAGCTCTGCAACAAAAATGTCCCCGACCTGCTTGTAAGTTTACAAATGGCTAACAAAGCACTTGGTTCTCTCGATTCTTGATTTTGAGGCTGAAAGGACTAAAGTGAGAAGTGGTGGACATTAAAATTGTGAAAAATTTTAAACAACAACAACTATGTGCATTTCACAAAACCTTTTCTGGTAATGCAGTTGCCTCCCATTGATTTGCAGTGTGGAATGTGAGATGCGAAGCTTGTTTGCATCACACATTTGTGAACTATCTTTCACAACAACAGGGACCTATTCCTGTCAACTGTGACCATGAAACAGACAAAATGAATTTGAGCAGAAGGCTGACAAACACAAACACAACATCGACTCTTGGGTGTTTTAATTTATTTGCGTACTGCATTTGTAATGGATCGGCACTGTAATTAACGATAAAGCAGGTATTCATTGCATCACGTCCCTGCTGCTTTCTTAAGCATTACATGAACACATTTTTAATTCATGTGATTAGCGAACACACACTGTCCGGGCCCTCGATGTCACATGTTACTGATTTGAACTTTGCTGATTTGAAATTAATTTGTACAGTTAATAGAACAGAGGTTCTTTGATTCCCAATGCCGAGATAACTCCTGCCACTGCTTCACAGAGCTAATACTTTTATCAGTGTCACTCACATGCTGCAGCACTACACGTTATATTTAATAAAGATGTAATGAAATGGCATTTTGCGGAACAGCCTGGTTTCCCATTGCAAACTCGGACAATTGAATAGCCCGTGAGGGGTAGGGGATGCGGTGGGGACGCTTCACGGGGCACGAGGCCACACTGAATGGTTTAGAGCTCAATGAATGGACTTCATGTGGCTTGCCTTCTATGACAAGAAACACTGAAGCTGCTGCTTCGAAAGAAAAAAAAAAAAGAAAAAAGAATCACAAGACATTGTGGCTATTTTTCTTTCATGTGTGACCTATTTGAGCCTCAAGTGTAGAAATGTGGTACCTTGTCATAGTCTTTTTATGGAATCCCGTAGTCCGCCAGGAGGTTCTGGGGGCAGACAGCTGTAGTGGACAGAGAACAAGGGTTATAAATACCACCAGCTGAATTTTTCACAAGTTGTGAACGTTATGCAATCCATTAGAATTAAGTGGATAATTTGATCAAATAAAGTCCTACTGAGAACCTTCGTGGATTAATTTATTAATGCAGATATTCACTGGAACTCCTGTATGCCACACTGAAACAAATGTTTTAACTCTCTTGTGACTTCAGAGTCTCCACCGAACTAGCCGCCTGGTGAATGAATGCAATCCGAAGAGTTTTCTTGAGACAGACGACGATGTGTGTGTCACAGAGATAATGTAAGCTGTCTCGGAGATATACAATCAGACATGTAAGTCAGAGTCAGAAGTCCCAGCACAGCCATTCTCATGCCCGACACTGGCGAGATCTTTAAGGCCACAGTCTTAATAGGCTGTGACCTTAACATCTGCACTTCAACTGTCAAACTAAAGACAAGTGTGCAAATTTGGCTGCTTTGCTGGCAGTTGATCTGGTAATGATGAGACTGTCATCTTAAAATCGTTATGAAGTCACAATATGTTCATCCCGATGTTGATATTTGAAGGGGCTATGGCTGGGAGAAATAAAGAACAAGTAGCAATTATGCAAAGAAGGAATCGTGAATATAGACATGGGGAACGTGTAGTTTTCATTCTATATTTCAGTAGAAAAAGAGATCTGGTCACTGTGGATGAGAGGGAGGGGGTCAAATAGACGAATGGGACAGTGGGATAAAGAGTGGTTGAAGAGACAGTCAACCTCGGAGAACTGAATAAACACATTTAACCTTTTTTTTTTATGTTTGGCGAGAGCATAGCAAACCTGTCACCATTTGTTATTTATGTGGTACATGATATACTACATCATATACACCAGTCAAGCACAACATTATGACCACCGTATGTTTACCATAGGATATAATGCAATGGACCTGCAATAAACTCTCCCTTCTAAAGGAGTCTTGTGTCGAATTTCTACTGAATCTGTTTGAGAGAAGTGTTAACAAAATATTAGGAACACCCCTCAGTATCCCCCAGGACGGTACAACAGCATTACAAATTTCAGTCCCAAAAACAACTATGGAAATAAGTCAACACCTCTGTCAAACAGATTCAATAAAAATTCAACATAAAAGTCCTCCGGAAGGGAGAGTTTATTGCAGGGCAATTTCATTCTATTTTATGGTACATGCAGTGGTCATAACATTATGCTTGTTCAGTGTATATTATATACAGTTTTATTCTATTTTAGTACTTTATTACATCCCAAATATAAATTAATGTTCGTAATGAATGCATGTTCTGTGTTGCCTGCAAAAAAAAAATTAACCTACAGCTTACTGACATGTAAAGAAAAGAAAAAAAAAACAGTCACTTTATGCATAGAGCAGGTCTAGACAGTATTATTGTCATGAACATTTTCAGACCCAAAGTTCCCCCATAAGGAAGCATTTGGGAATTGTGGAGGAGAAGGTCTCTTAATGAGAAGAAACCTCAAAAAGAATAGCCAGACTCTGGGTGGGTGGCCATCTTGGTAAGGGTCTCAAAATAGGGCAGAAATGTTGCCAGACTTTAGAATTCCTCCATGTGAAGCTCTGAACTCTTCAAGTTTAAGATGGAACTTTACATCCTCATCCCAATGTTTATGAGACGGCAGCATAGCCTCTTTCCAACTGACTGAACATCCAGACCGAGAACAGCGAGCGCTTCAACGCCTGTCCCTCAAAGCCCGGAGCTAGAACCTGTAAACTTTGGTTCCTACCCAGCATGAGTTTCCAAGCACGACGGACAAGAGGTCTTTGCACCGGCAGGTTGGTTGGTGACGTTACTGTGGCAGACTGGCGAGCTGTCCAGGGTGGCGTTTTTCCTCTTGCCCAGTGTCACCTGATTGGCTCCCATCACCGAGGAGACCCTTTTCAGGATGAGTGGCGGAGATAATGAAGGGATTAATTGTTTGTCTTACAACTATAACAAACATCAAAAATGTGAAAATGGATAACGCTTTGAAACAGGATTAGCAGATTGGTACACGGAGCCTTTAAGTCATTCGCAATTTATACGTTTTTACTTCCAGTGCCATCGTCATTATTCACATTTTGGACTGTGACCCTCTTGCACTGTGGCTCATTTTTACCATATGTGTAAAAAATAAATAAATAAATAAAAATAGTGAGCACCAACCACTTTAACTGATAGCCTACATACCAGGAAATTATGATTCTCTTGCTATTTATGATTAGCTTGCTGCTGCCATCTCACACACGTACACACAGAGGACGAGAGACATGACGATGTTTTAATTCCAGCTGTTCTTGCAAATTAAGGCTTTCAACCCCGTGCTCAAGTGTGAAACCCCGGTTTGTTCATTTTCTACAGTTAGTTCGCGTACCTTGCAAACAAACTATTTTAAAGCTGACGTTAGCAGCACCGGATAGCTAAACACCCAGTTTGCTCTGAATATTAAGACAACTCCCGTCACCACCGGCTTAACGCCGCTCATAATAATGAGTGCCAGACTTCTAGGAGCTAAGGCGGAGAATGCTATGGCCTCAGCAACGGGAAGTGATGTCTGCTGTGGGCGCCACTAGCGCCAAACAGTGCAGTCAAAAGGCCAGAAAGCTGCATCACACATGTATGAAAAGGCATAAAAAAAAAAACATCTCTCGGGAATGGAGTTAGTTTGGGACATAATCAAAACATGTGACAAGGTCTTGGCTGCACCAAGCCTGGGTAGGATTTAGTACTCGGCGTTTTCAGCTAACAGAACTTATGTATGACCTACTCACGACCAAATGCGTGCCGGTGATGCACGCAGCGGTGTGACTGCAGCCCGCCAGTTTTTAATCAGATCCCACGGTTGTGTTACTGCATTGCTGGAACTGTTGCTCCCTGAAACCGTACTGGAGATAGATGCTGGCCACGCCCTGGCAACACAATCCTACGGTGTGGTTCAAACCGATTTTCTGAAAATAGCTTTTTCAAATTTAGAAAACTTTTCATGCGCTATTATATAATAAACGCAAGTCACTCAACATTTATTTACTAAAATTCCCCAGCATGTATTGCCTCGCTTCCCTCAGATCACGTGTTGTTGGATCCGGTTTAGAGGGAGGAAATATGTCCACCGGCTTCAATGCAGGAGCTTCACTGCCATCAGAGTGTTCCACACATCATCCGATTAATTAAATAAAGCAGTTAATAGATAGTGGAGGGACGGCTTTGCTGAGACTGAAGACCATAGGGGCAAGATCATAGTGCATTGGAGAGTGCACTCTGGGAAAATTACTTTTGAGGAAAGAAATCCCAAAGGAATTAAGGTACATGGAGAAAAATTTACTGAAGAAAAATCTCGGGAACTATTTCAACAGAAAAATTCTTTTTTCACCAATACCTCAGATAGAGTTTAGTTAACAGTGACGGTTGTTTTACCAAAAACACTCTTGCACATTTTACCAAGAATATTCTCCATTATAGCTGGAGCTTATTTATCCACTTAGAATATATTTGCATTTATCTAGGCTTTTTTTTTTACAATGATATTAAGGCAATATTACATGATCTTCTTTCTATCTAAGACTGCTTTAATATATTTTTGGCAAGCCGAATATTTCTAATAAGTTAACTTTACTTTACTGATTAAAAAATGACTTTTATTTATCCATTTTTTTAAAAGTAAATTTCACCCTTCCACTGAGGGCCATCAGTTTATAGAGGTCAATGTTTGGTTTTATCTAACCAGGATTGATAGTGGTGCTCAACACTGGAATATTTTACTGTGTGGAAAAGAGCACCGACTGAATGCACACAAAATAAAAATAGTAATGATAAATAAAAAATAAATAAAAAAAAAAGTGGTTATGAAAACTTGCATCATAAACGTGGAGAAGTCGATGTGCAGACAGGAAAATCCCGCTCCGTCTACATTAAAATCAAATCAAACTAACAAGGAGGTTTGGGTCAAAAAATAGTTTTCCCATGTATTAATTTCCCATGATTCAACCATTGGGTATTATTCAGCCGGCTGGTTGGTAATCTTCTCAGAGCCAATCAGCTCAGTGGGACCCAGCTGGGTGGTCCGCTGTCCCACCGAGGACCAGACAGACAGGGATGTCAGCTTCCTGGTGTCCGGCTCCATGGGTCTGCCCAAGGGAATGCAGGGACTGTCCATGGGCACCCCCTCTCCTAAACACACACATCCTCCCAGCAACCCACCCCCAACTATTACGCACACACACACACTCACACACACACACACACACACACGCGCACTTGTATTTCGACACTGTGGGGCCTGGCAACACATTCTATCCCCTAAGCTTAAGCATCACACCAGTTTCCCCAACTGCGACTCTAATCCAGCACTTCACCCCAAACTAAATCTTGCCTCATTCTTCAATCCGTGTCTTAACCAAGGATGTACCCACTCCAGATTCAGCTCTATCAGCTGAGAAGTGGTTTGAGCCACAAGACCAAATTTTACGTCACTGTTTAGCCTATCATATGACTTGTGCAGTGGAGGCTGGAGGAAAATTTCAGAAGTCGGGCTGCGCCCGTTATGAAATGCAAATAAATAGAATAGATTATTAACATATCAAAAACGAATTTTCCAGCTAGACAATTAACACAGACTTTAATCCAACAGAACATGGCATAGAAAACGTCTTTTTTTTTTTTTTTTTTTTTTTTTAATGTGGAACTAGAGACCTTTAGGGAAACCAGCATGTAGGTAAAGTTCAGCCCAAGAAAACCTGAAGTGCAATGAAGAAAAAGGGCGTCCTTGCAGAACAGACACTTGAATGGACATGAGCATGGGAGTCAAGTGCTCTGAGGTGTTGACATTTAAATAAATTCCCTGCTCTGTGTTAACTGAGACCTAGTTTTTTTCTAGGTTTTTTTGAAGAGGCGCATGGCTTATGTAAGGCTGGAAATGATCAACTGCATACACTGAGATGCCAGTGAAATAAGTAAGTGTGCTTGAAGACAGTCAAGTTTTTTTTTGTTTATGGGCTGCATAACCCCCACTCTCTTTTCTCTCTGCTGCTAAAAACCAACTAGCCTTGCGCTAACCACGTATGACAGTAAGTCTTTCTTTACCGCTTATGTTTCAGAACGCCTACATTCTACGTGGGGTCATATGAGTTCTTTTTTTTTTTTTTTTTTTGACGTGCTTATCCTGGTTTCATGTGAACTGTTCTGTGCCATTTCTGAAGGGACCGTTGGAGCGCAGAAGTTTCATCAACGTGCATTCAGAAGTCACGTCTACCTGTGACCTGCCGTGGGTATAATGGCAAACGCAGAGTTTACACCCGAATTACACGGGCATCGCTGTTAAATTTCGTCAGATAAAATCATAACACAACATTGGCCTGGAAACATTTTATAATAAATGTCCTGTTAAGAGATAAAGGGGTTCTGTCCGAAAGAATGCTAGAGGTTTTTTTTTTTCTTAATTTGAAACGGACTTGTGAGTGACTTACTGTACCGATACAAACACTGGAATACATCGCTGGTATGATGGCAAAATGATGATCATCGGTTCATCTTCATTGTCTGTTTTGCTGATAACGTAAATAAATTAATTTCAAATGCCTCTTATGGAGCATATTGACATTAATTTTTTTTTTTTTTTTTTTTTGCAGCGATAGCCAGCATTTGTTTTATAGAGATTACAATGACAACATTCAGTCAAGCTATATCTGCACATGTACTTCGTCTCTGAGCCTGAGGAAATCACAGAAAAGACGAAGAATGCGGGTGGAGGCTGCAAATGACAAAATCCAGCCCTCGAGTGGTTGGTAATGAGCTGAGGAATGATCCTCCGACCTTCAGAGGGACACGGTAGGGGGAACCGCAAATGACAGAACCCGCTGGTGATGTAGAAACAGTCCTCCGAGCTGAGCTGTGACTGACCTCGAACCTCGTTGACTTGAAGGGGGGAGGGGGTAGGAGGGGTGGGTGTTTGCACATCACACGGCGAGATTGAGTCGCCCACCTGCGTGTGATCCCCGCAGCGAAAACACAGGTGTAATAACACAGATGCAAGGAGTGTGTTTGGAATATGATCGCCCAGGGAGAGGCGCCGGACCTGTCGGCTGATTGTTATATTGATCTTTCAACAGGTTGCAAACAGCACAGATTTCTGAGCAAACATGAGTTTCCTAAGCCTGGCGCGAGCGGCGGCGAGAGGGGCAAATTGTGCTTGACAGGATACAAAATCAATTTTTGCTCTCACCTCACTTTATTAAGTAGGCTGAATGAACAGTTATTGCATAAACTGTTATAGCAGCGACCAGCAGGTTGCCTGAGAAACCACTTACTCCCTCATCATAGGTTTGGTGTGTTGCGCTGACCCTCTGCTTCGCTGGATCTCCGGGTATTAAGGTCAGAGCAATGGCTCAGACTTTGCTTGGTGTACCAGCTTGCCGGATGACACCCAGTGTAAAAGAAACGTGTGACAGCCGCTGTCACCGAAACAGGAAAACGTCTTTGTTTCATTTTGAACTTTGCCGTCCACCCTGAAGATGACGTTTCGGTGTCACAGTCAGCCTTTCTCCAGTCGTCACAACAATCAGAAGAAGCCAGTTAATGTGCTGACGCGCACGTTTTGACTTCCACTGCTATAATAACTCTAAAATCACAACAAACAGCGGACAGGAAGGACACGGCGGCACAGGCGGGTTGTATAGAAACATTATGTCCATATCGCCATAGGTCTCGTCTTCTCACGCCGCTGCCGTGATTACAACACCATGTTTCTCGTAAACATGACATTTAAACCTGCAGCTTTGGCACGGAGGTGAAAGCGAGGAGTCAGCGGAACAGTTGCATCACTGTCACATCTTGACTTGATGTGGCAAAACTGTTGGGGAACACCTGGCTGCTCACACACCTCGTTCGTGTTTCTACCTGGTGAATCTTAGTCCCAACTTTTAGCACAGTTTTTTTTTTTTTTTTTTTTTATCTCTCGACCAACTCGTGATGGAAATACTGGGCTCTTTAGCTGCTCAACAATGTTCCACAACGCTCGGCAGCTGGTCGCCAACTGTGTCTGTTTGCTGTTTGATGCTGGGAGCCATGAAAACTGAAAGAGTGGTGACGGTGAATCAAAATGACCAAGACAGATGAACAATGACCCACAGCTCTGTGAAGCTAAGAGAAGCCACGGAGTCACTGATAATCCTCGGTGCCTCTTGCATTACACGCCGCCATTTGATACCCTGCTATTATATTTAAATTACAGCCCCTTCAAAAGGTTAAGTATGCACAATTGTACGATTTGATTTTGACTGAGGCCTGAGAAATCACATTCCTCCTGTTTTTTTTCGGATGAAAGCTCACACTGCACAGCCTTCAAAGTCAAACTCGCTGTATTGAATCAGGAATCTGTGGTTTTACACACTGTAAGAGGGAGATGGGATCACACATCACATGATCCTTCACCGGGAAGAGCCGCGTCAATGAGTCTGTCTGCTCCTCCGACTAAGTTTTGTCAGGGAAACACATGCAGGTCGCGACACTTGGAATTTGCTGCGGAGATCACGCCCCCCTGAGAAACAATCCAAGCTGTCTGTGCGCTAACTCGCAGCAAGCCACCAAAAGCAGACGGAGAAAATGAGCGAGCGCATGCTCACGCCGAGCGGCCTGTCTCCAAAAGTGCCCGCTAATCCACAGCCTGTGTCGTCCAGGCGAAACAACGTTGCCTGAGTTGCGGCTCCTGTTGGTGTGGACAACTCCCGCCTCAGGCTTCCCACCACAACATGTCTTCTGCCCTCCCTGGCTCTCGTGGCTGTGCCCCGTCGCCTGCTGACCGGTCCCAGGCACCAAGCCTGGACATCTGGTGAGTGTCGGTGTCCCTCAGCAGTTCACACATATTTCCTGGGAGCTCCTTCGCAAGTGCGGCGATGCCTTGCGGTTGACTCCGGTGCCCATTGGCCAGTGGAAAACCAGGGCGAAAATCCTGCGTCGCGATGTAGATGTAAGAGCATGTAAAGATGGTGAAAATTTTTTTTTTTTTAAATGATGGGAAAGCTGACTATGCATGAACAAATGATCTAAAAAAAAAAAAAAAAGTTTTCCTTATTTTGAACACCTCAAACAGTATGTGTGTGACTCGTTCTGATCGTCGCAAAAATCTATCGAATTATAACTAAATGTCTAAATGACTGGTCTTTAAACGGCCTGATACATTGACCAGACTCCTGCATTCAGCTGACCAGGCTGCAAACTGTGTCTTGGCGTTTATGCCCCCCCCCCCCCCCCCCCCCCCCCCCCCCCCCCCCC
>CAAKHG010031809.1:20517-36681 GCA_901007715.1 Dactylopterus volitans | reverse complement strand
CCCACTCTTCCGCTCTGGCCTGGGTTCCCTTGCCTTCGTCCTCCTGCGTCCACCTTTGCAGATGCTCGCAGATGCTGCCGTTTGCCACTGAAGCTCTCCTCCTCCTCCTCCTCGGGTGGTCCCAGCTGTTGTCTGATTGGGATTTATAGTCAGGGTCTTATTGTTTTCACTTGGGTGCTACAGTGGCACTAAAATAGTGTAGCGAGACAGGTGTAGCTGTCACCTTCAAGAGTGACTAATTAGGTTGATGGGACACACCTGTGAGACGTCAAAGGAAAGGTGCGGAGTTAAAAGAACACAACCAGTTGGGGTTGGCTGTGGTGAACAGTGTCTGTCTGGTAGCCGGTACCCCTTTTGGGCTGGGGGGAGCGTTCACAGCTGTTTAGGGCTGCCAGCATGAAGACAGTCAGGTAGGGGAGCTGTTCGTGTGTGAGGAGGCTGGTCGGACTTCGCATTAAGCAAAGACCCTGGAGGGGGACGGGGGGTCCTCGCCAACGGGCGAGTTGAGTATACATTTCCGTTTTGTATTTTTGTTTTCTTATTATAGTTTATCTCCTATGTTATATTGATTTATCTGTATACGCGTGTTTTAAATTGCGCGGGGGGAGAGATGCTTGGTAGGGGGGAGGCGTATGATGGCCTGTGGGGGGGGGGAGTGATCTGCACGCAGTAGCCAAGCCCAGTTTTGCAGTGCTGTGCGTTTCATCAGAGCTGGCAGGGGTGTGTTGTTTAATCAGAGCATACAGAAAGTGTGCAGCGTCGCGCTGTGATTTAAAGGAGATTGTGGTGTATTTAAGCTAATCTATTTCCTTTCTAGCCCTGTATGTTAAGCTTTGTATTCTGCTATCCCTCTCCTGGCTATTTATACGCTGTTTGTCTGAAGGCCGCCTCGCTCCTGTGCATTTAACGCTGGATAACTTGAATTGAAATAGTCTATTTTTATAATTGATTTCTGTGTCTCACTGGTTCTGTTCAAATCCTCTGACAGTAATTGACAAATCAAAAGGTCCATTACAATAGCTAAGATACAAGGTTGCTTTGCTGGAATTTGCCTCCTTGACTTGAGTTCACAGCTGTTATTCAACATTCACGGCTTGGCTTCACTTCCGCCTGCTGAAACTGAAAATGGTTTCAATGCATGTCTGGCCACAGGGAGATTTATGCTGCGGTCTCCTGTCTGCCCTTCTTTCTAATTTGGGCCTAAACATCTTAATGTGTGTGGACTGTGGTGTTGCACTCCCTGTTTTTCCTTTTCTTTTGATTTCTTGATTGGGTTGGATGGGTTAAATTTTGTTAAATGTTGTTAATTTGCATTTGGTTATAATAGTTTATTTTCCTCTGTGCGTTATTTTGTATTTTGCCAATTTTATAAGTTTCTGCGTGTTTTGTCCTTGTTTGTCTTTTCTTTGGAGGGTAGCACTTTCTTTGCCCTTTCAGTAGCTGAGTTTGAACACTGGTGGCCCTGGTGCGAAATATTTTATTTCATTTTATTTTTGAAGGTTTCAGTAAATTGTAGTAAAAAAATAAATAACACTAGCCAAAATCCCATATGAGGTCTTAATTCATTTTGTTTAGCCTTCATCTGATGAGGGACACAGGGGCAAACAAAGACAGAGAAACAAATTTAGTTGAAAATTTTAGAAATATGAAGCTCAGACATAGAGCTTACAATCTAATGCAGTAATTATATGTAAAGGGAAAATTACAGTAAACTCCTATCCTTTAGACCTCTTTTTGCTTTCCAATTCTCTTACGCACACTCTAACCCCATGCAACCCCTCTGAATCTGTTTGTAATATAATACTATTTTATCCAATTTTCAACTATTTTGTGGTAAAATTAAATCCTCAGGTTTAACGTTGTTTAGCAAAATAAAATTATGCGATATGTTGTAAGGCTATTTGTGATGGCCACAAAGGAGTTTATGGTTTCAACCATGTTTGTTACTTGCAAAAACATTTTTGCAAGCATATTTGTCTGTCTTGTGTTTTGTTTGTCAGTCTGCGTGTTTATGCTTTACAGGTTGCATTTTTCAAGAAATAATCTTCATAACAGATATTTGGGAAACCTAGAATCATCAAAAAAGTATATTATTGGGCATAATCTGGATCATGACCTGGATCTGGACCTACATATTTTTCACTTTCCTTTTCACTTAACATTGCTACTTAGCACAGTTTTGATGTCATTGTTTGTAACACAAGAGTTCCTTACAACGTCGTGGTCTATGACTTGTCCGTTTGATTATGACCTGCATCACAAGCCAGATTAAGGAGTCTTTTCCACTTCACTTATTGCGAGACAGGAAATTCATACACATTGTGTGTTATTCATATCTGTGTTAGAGACATGCATCATAACATCCAATTATGAGCTATTTTCGTTGGAGTACAAAAACAACTACGAAACAGAATTTCAATTGAAATAAAAGAGGCGTGTAGAGCATGGACTATAGAAGAACCTGGTACATGTTAAGTCACATACGCGTAGTGTAACTTCATTGTAGACGCTGGGTTTGGTGGAGGCCTGCACTCTACAGAGGTGCTTGTGGCTTTTGTCAAACTTTATTAGCAGCAACTTTTTTGGGCAACTCTCTTCTGACAAGCTTGTTGAGCATTTTGTTATGTTTTATCCTTGGTTACAGTTGTGAATGAATGTCACAGATTATATCAAGAAAGTATGTGTGAAGTCTTAAATCTGGAGGCACTATTTTGTGGTTGCAGTTTCCATTTTGTTGTTTTGCAAAATGACAATGAAGTTATTCTTAAACCCTCTTAAATCTTAAACCCATCGAGCAGTTAAAGAATCATGGTATGCCGCGGTATTTAAAGGGAATTGGGTCCTGACATAAAAACATAAAAACACAACACTGGATTAAGAATAGACTCTGCTTCGACAAATTTTATTTTCAGCTCTTTACAGATTACTTTTTGTGTGTTTAACTTTCCAGAATGTGACAGGAGGTTTAAGAGAAAAAAAACCCCCTCAACTTCATTCCCTCAGGAGTCACAATTTGTTTACCATGGTCTATTTGGTCTTTATAAACTGACTGCCCCCTGTGCACATGTAGAGCTCCTTACAAATCACTACTTAGGAGCCCTAAAACTATCACAGCAGTAAGGAATGAGTCAAATAAACTGAATAACCCCTAAAACTGGATAAACTGTGCCAGATTCATTGAATATATCCAGAAAAGTCTTAGTTTATGCAGTATCACAGCTTCAGAATACTTTTGAATCCAATGTTTTTCACATCACTGAGTTAGAAAGACATTTGTGGCCCCTTTTGTTGGAAAAACGCTCAAACTGAGAGCCTCAAAGTGGTCCCCCACCCCCTTCAACCTCGAGCAAAAAGCTTGATCTTTGAATAGTCATTTGTAAACTCAAGGATCCAAAGATCTATTTGCGTTTTTGGCGTTACATTCCTAACCTCCCATGTATATAATATCCATAGAAGATAAACACCACAGCTGCTGACTTTGTTTTCTTTTTTTGGGGAGGGAAGATTGAACCAATTTAGATAACAAACTCTAGAGATGGAAAATTGTGAAGGAAATTGGAGTGCAAGAATTCTTTCACCGCATATCACTAATTTCATGAAACATTCCTAATGAAACATCTGCAAATCGGTGACGTGGCGCTCCCGTTATGAGTTTTAGCTTTCCAGTGCAAAACTCCATGCTACACCTCAGGTAGTCTTCATTTTGCAAGAAGAGTGAGCTGTTTTCACGAACTGTGCCTTGAGCATAAAACTTTTGAAAGAGGAAGGACAACTTCGTGACTGCTGTAATGAACAGCTGCCATGTATCCACAGGAAGTCATGTATTAACTGCTTGAATTAATATGATAACCACATCACGATGTGATGCAATTTTGTAAGGTATGTAGAGGAGGGATGCTTTGCAGAGATTTAGAGTTCGATGAGTATCAGAGGACAGATAGAAAAATTGGAAGTCATGCTCTAAGCTGAACAGTGGGGAATTCTTTTCTTTACACAGCAATACACACACATTTTCATTGTTTTGTTCATGCATCATCAGCTACAATTTTTGTAATCTAATGAAAGATTTATTGTGGCAAATGTTGATAGTGAGCGCATATTGAATATTCTTACAGAGATTAGGACCGACTGTTTTACCTCTGTGAAGCAATTAAATCTGACTTCTAAATTACTCTCACAAACAAAATAAACCAAGATTGGTCGGTTTCATAGACACATTGGCCCTCATTTATCAGTCTTGCGCGAAAACAGGCGCAGATCCGAGCGCAGAATCGGTCGACAGCACTCACGTGTATCTGTATCTGACCAATTCCAGCGTACGAATGATCGCGTCTTGATAAATGCAGCGGCTAAATTCTATCGTCATTAACAAGTTACACCCATGATTACGGCCTTAAATATTCCTGGTTAGGAGGCCTCGCCCACTGAGGTCAAACATGGAGAGAGGAAACGCGGGTAAGAAATAAACTTTTCTGAGATGGAAATCCGCATCCTTGCATCTGAAGTTGATCAAAACAAAAATGTGCTTTTTGGCTGTCTGAAAACGGGAATTTAAGGAGCTCATAAAAACGCTGTGTGGAAGAGGACGACGTAGGCAGTCAACAGCGTTGCCGTAGGAACGGACACCACCTCGGTCTGAATAAAATTCTCTAACTTAACCTATGTTTAATGATAATTTAAATGTATCTTTCATTCATCCACAGCCTAAAAGCTTGAAGCAATAATGAACAGGAATTAGTGGAACCCTAAAAAGCCTGAATAAAATGTTTAAATGACTAAATGTTGTCCATTGTCTGTGTTTAGAATTCTTTTAGCCAATTTCACCTGGGATCCATCAATCACGTTACTGATTAAAGACTGCAGTGCATTTGCAAAAGTTTAAGGTTATAGTTTATTTACATTTTAAAAGTGATGACTGAGGTCCTGTCTCCTCCGCGTAGCCCCCAGTGGAGGCTGTGCTGGCCACGGTTCCCTGGCCATCGGCTCCTCTGGCTGCGCCGGCACACTGAAAGGGGCATCCATTGCCCAATGCGATGTTGTGCAAAACTGAACAGGCCAAAATAATGTGGCACACTTTCTCTGGGGTTTACAGTAGCGTTCCCCCTGCTGGTCCAAGACAGAGCTGCCTGAAGCAACCTGAAGCAGCGCTCCGCTGTGACCCGTGTAAGTGTGTATGTGCACCATTGAACCTGCGCTCGTGCTCGGTAGCAAAGTTTGTCAGCTGATCGTATTTTTTTTGGAAATGGCCGTACGCCCGTTTTTTTTCTGCCGTACATTTGTTTGATAAATGAGGGCCAATAACTAGTCTTTTGGATGTGTCCCGACAACACACCTGGGAACTTTGATGTGACCTTTTGACAGTAGTAAAATCCATTTTCTCTCATTTTCTGCAGCAGTTTTGATTGGTTAATCATGCCTTCATCTCGCCCTGCCTAGATTACAGCAACTCCGTGAATGCAGGGATCGGTCAGTCGTCCTTGTTACATCTGCAACTGGTCCAAAATGCTGCAGCCTGCCTTCCGATTAGTTCCAGGAAGTGGAAATAAATTACTCCCATTTGAGCATGTCTTCAGTGGCCTCAATACCCTTCAGAATTGATTTTAAAGTTTTTCTGCTTGTCTTTAAAGCCCTATCTCACAGACCTCTTATAGCTTTACACTACAGGTCCCTCCGATCATCTGACAACCCCTACCCCCCGGTTGACCTTTAAACACAGAGGTGATCTTAATTTGCAGTCACAACCTCCAGACTGCGGAAGAACCTTCAGTTTTCTATCACATCGACTTCTTCTGTCGACTCCTTTAAGTCACAGCTCAGAGCAAACGTTTATCCGTCAGGTCAGAGCACTCCTGATTTGATAGGCTGCTTGTATGTATTTTTCTCTTTGGTACTGTGCATGTGCTGTATATGGTCAGCTGCTTTTGCACTGTGCATGTTCTGTTGATCTTTTGTCTTGATGGTTGATTTATTTTTGTGGGTAATCTTCACTTTTGTTCATGCTATTTTTACACGTGCTTTACAAATAAATTGGATTCGATTCCATTTGTTCTGACAAACAGTGCAGTTTTAAAGATGCCAGTGGGCGTGTATTGGTTTGAAGAATGATAGTCAAGCAAACTGAGGGGCCTTTCTCTCTTTGTGCGTCACACTGTGGACAGAAATACACTGATTGCACAAATTGCTTCCAATGCGATACACGATTGCTGGCATGGACAGTGTTGCACTGTTCACAAGCTTCCCATCAGAGCATCAACAAACTCTGTAATGTGACCCACGTCTGCAGGGTAAGGAAGTTTAATTGTGTGTTTGTAACACTCAGTATAACAAAGGACAGTCAGTTGTGTTTAAGTCTGTTTTTAATGCGTAATGAAAAACTGATTGTTTCATGTCGCAGTGTCAGTCCACTAATGAATGACTCCAGTAGCTCATGGGAATCCATCAATGTGCATCTGAGCTGCTCAATTTTCTTCAAGTTGGACAGACAAATGACCATAACTCCTCAGTATGACTTTTAACCTCACACTCTTCAAGTGAAGCAAATGCAATCTGCTTGTGGCTTTTGATGTGGGTTGAGTGGCTATATTCAACGTGTGATTCACATGTACGGCGCACACACACACACACATGTGCACAAGGCATGATGGATTCACTCACTAGAAACAGTAGTGCTCACCTTGTGTTCACCTTTGCGTGTAAGATTAAACATGTTAACACCTCTGAAATATGTTAAGGAGGAGACAACTTACTGAGCTCCAGGACACAAGATCATATGATGTGACGTCAGTGAAGTGCACGGGTTATGTTCACTGACCTGATTAACCTCCAATGGCTCTATACCAAAGGACACTAACTAGTGATCATAGACAAATGATAAAATGTTATTGATTCTGTCTGGTGCCCTCCTTTTGTGTAGTTTGAATTTTGGTTTGTGCATACCAGCATAGTTTCAGGGCTCATTGGCCACTCTGGGTTGCTGGCTGTTTGCTACTTCAGTGCTCGTTAACTTGGAGGGGGCAGCCACCATGTGAGGAAAATCAAGTTTGGTTGCACTAGATATCGAGATTGTAAAACTTAGCTACATGCCATGAATTCTGATGAAAGTAATTAATTAATACACTATCTGTTTTCATTTGGAAAAGATTGCTTTTATAAAAAGTATGTGATGATAAGCATACATGGAGAAACCACCTTGGCTGACGGCCCATTTTTATAGCATCTGATTAGGAACATATGTTTCAAGACATTCTCCTACAGTTCTTGTCTCCTCTCTGCCAAGAAATGTTCAAACAAAATGATCACACTTGGATAGTTGTCAAGTTTTCCTATCCTACACATACTGTATATCTGTGCATTATGATAAAACATGCTCAAATCAGCAGAGTAAATCCTGTAGGCCAAAGCACATGGTTATTGTGAGAGAAATCAATTTTAGTTCTAAAAATTCCAGATGTGAGAATCTAAGATTCTTTAAAATATTTCTGGGCATATTTCAGGATATTAAAGAGATTTGTTACAGGTTTCTTTGATTCAGTGAATTAACTTGGTGGTTTAGGAGATTAGTGGTAGCAGATCTCCATCCCACACAAACCCACATGGTATATTTAAGAGATTCTGTCTAGTTTTGTTACTCTGGGGGCAGGAAGTGATTTACTCCTGAAGAAAGAGGTAGATAGTCTGGATACGTCAATGTTTTGCTTCGTTTACGGTGGCTCAAATCGATCAAACCATGAAAAAAGCAAGAGCTTTTATTGATTGCCCAAGGTGGTCTTTCACAAAGGGGAAAAATGTAAGAAGCTCACGGAAAAACGCCGTAAAAAATGTCTCTTAAGTCTTCGCCTACGCTCTGGAGGAGCAGAGTCGGATAATGCCCATGTGTGCAGTGACCACTTCGTCAAAGGTAACTTGTTTTTTTAGCATATGGTTAACATTTTCTTTCCTCTGTAACACTGTTAGTTTTTTTTCTTAGCTTTGTTGATGTTACGTCAAGTCAAACTGAATAACCTACATTTATTAGGTGTGTATAGTAATGCTACGTCTAATGAGTCATGTGTTCATCTGTTTAGGTTGCCCAAGTAAATTAAAAGTGGAGTCGGTAGCCTGGGCTCCGAAAGTTAACCGATAGCTAAAACAACAAAAAAACAAAAACATGACGACTACTATCCCGGAATAAATTACCATATAAACAAAAAATCCTTAACCTTAATAGGCCTGACAATTTTATGACTTTTCTTGCCGCCAAAACATTCAGCCTCATCACATCAGACCAGTGAAATTACCGAACAGGTCCAAGTGGACCAATCAAACGCACTCACACTAAACCCCTCAGATCAGTCATCTGCGCGTCATGCACACACCTTTTATCATGTGAAACACCGGAAGAAATGCATATGATGCAACCACTTTAGTGGTTTTAGAGCGCAGCAGGAAGATGAAGCTAGCATATCAGCCGGGACAGGTCCAGCCCCCGCGACCCAGATTAGGACAAAGCGAGGATAGAAAATGGATGGATGGACTTTTTCTGGTCGGCTGCTGTATTTTTTTTTCACCAGCCGTGTTCCTGGTATGTATTTAATTAAAAGTTTTAATATTTCTGTGCAAATATCGCCTGTTACAACTCCTCTCCTGTGGACACCTGAGTCTTTTAGACAAGTGCGGCCTATGTATGTGTACTTTTTTTTTTTTTTTTTTTTGCTTTTTAAAGGTAGAGGGTGCGGCTTAAATTCAGGTGCGCTCAATCCGGAAATTTCGGTAGTAAGTTACAAAGCAGTGGTGGAACTGTAGTTAAAGGCATCCAACCGTGGGTAGTTTTAGGATGTGACGGCCTGGTTCGGTGTAGCTCGGTAACTCGCAAGCCCCCTCACAGTCCCCCATGTTCACAGGCTTCTCTTCACCCATGAAGTGAGCGCTCTGGATTATTGCTTCCACAGGAACTGCAGCCTCTTCTGCTTTCAACTTGCAGCGCACGTTGAGAAATGAGCGGAAGACGACCGCGACGGTGGGCGGGGGGGGGTCAAGAAAATTCAATACGTAATTGCAGCAGTGCCCCTTTTATTGATGAATTGTGAACATCACTGAAGCTATAGGCGGACACTATGGACATGGTATGTGCAGCACAAATAAGGCATGAAAAAAAAATCACATGATAAGTCAGGTCTCAGTTAATATTGTCTGTGAATTTTAACCAGGTGACAGACAGATTGAAGGCTTCTAATGAGTCCACAGCTCCTGGAGACTTGTTGCTGGACTCACATGGTGCAGATTAGCACATGATACAAAACTGAGACTGTTCCACCTAAAGGCAAACAAGTTTTAATGACAACCTTTCCCAAGAATTAATCATACACTGTTAAGCCCAAACCACTCAAAGAACAATAAACCTGGTGCACAGATGAAAATAACTATAAATATAAGCAATTTCCTGATTGCAATTGGCCTCTTGGCTAAAGCTATTTAGAAACAAATGAGAGGGAATCTTGCTGGGGACTTTCCATACTTCCAGTATGGCAACCAGATTTAGGAGCCCTGGCATGAGGTACAATAACAGTGCAACTACAGTCCCATCTCTAAGATAGTCCCACTTTGCAGACTGGGACAAATATCTTTTTGTCCAAGTGGAGGAAATGGAGGCAGATCATGTGCTGGATATTATCTGGTTACAGTGACCTTCTATGTTCTAATCAGCGGGCTCAGTCTTAGTTGCCTGGAATGTGTTGTTTTGTGGTTTTAATCTACTAAAGATACATCTATCGGAATATGTTGATGACACTAGTTTTACAGCTCTAGGAGTATACATGGCTCTACAGATCCATACAATGGTTATCAGACAAACTGAAGGGGTTTGTCACAAATGCCCCACAAATCCTCTTTTCATTCTACAATGGACACAGAAAGCCGCACCTCTGGTGCTGCTGCACCATCTAGTGGACAGCGTTTGAAACATGTCCGTGTAAAGGAATTTCCATAATCAAGGCTTTGTTCAGCAACGGACAGCACCAGAAACCTCAAACTGACTGCAGGTCAGTTGTTCTGATGATTTCATTAACGCTCATACTACTAGTACTAATGATACTTCACAAAGGCAGAAAATAAAATGAGCAAACCATAAAGTCATAAAATAAAAATAATAATAAAAAACACAGAATTTAAAACAAGAAACCAGTACACTCAAGTGAAATCAGGAAATGCTGTTCTATGTGTTTTCAGAAGTGACTTAAAGCCAACCCAAATTTAATTGTGGCAGCAGTTTACTCTGTACTATTTGGAGTTGTGCAATAGATTTTTGTAAAATGAAAGTAAAAAAAAAAAAGCTGTTGCACCCACAAAGTAACTTTGCCCATGTTGTCAATAATGTAGCTGTCCATCTAGTACAGTTTGTTTGGGCTGACCGGGTTTGCACCAGTAAACATAAAGGAAGGTGGAAACATAAAGGAAGGTGGACAATCCACGATTAGCTGTGGGCCCTTGTCATTATATTTAGCCAGTTAAATCTCACATGCTGTTGGAGTGGCAGTGTATAATATATTCCTGAAGTTGGCATGTGACATCGTCCACACAGACTACAGACTGAACACCCGAGAGCTCTCTCATCATAATCTCAGGTGACTTTAACCATCTCTCCATTGAAGAAACACTCCCAAAGTTCAGCCACTATACTGACCTGAAAACCAGAATGGAGAAGATCCTGGACCTGCTGAATGCTAATGCGAGGGCCGCATACAGCTCAACCCCCCCCCGCCACCTCTGGGAAGTTCAGATGCGTCTCACCACCTATGTGCCTCTCGTGCAGGGGTAGGCAACTGAAACCATGAAAGAGCCGTGCGGGCGCAGGTTTTCATTCCACCCACGCAGACATGGCCCAGAATCGAACCTGCGACCTTCTTGCTATGAGGCAACGTTGCTAACCACTGTGTCGCCCTCTGTAATTATTATTCTCTCAATTCATCTATTGTCAATTTAAGGTGGTTAGAAGGAACACAAATGAAAAACAGAATCAGTATCAAAAAGAAAAAAAAATTACAACAGCGTAATGTATAAAAGTCTATATATACATACATATAGTTTTCGATTGTATTGGTCATTACAAGTAAAAGAAATACATGGTCATAGTATTCAGTTTAATGCACAGTTGAGTTCTTCCTTGTACATATTCATATATTGTACAAGGTATTCATGTATTGTACATATTTGTATGACACAAGCTTTTTATCTAAATGTGGATCCAGTTAAAAAACACATCACAACAAGACTGAAATGTCCTACAGGCCCTCGTCCCTTTCATTTGACATGACCAAATTGAAATACTGTGCAAGTAAATAGTGACAGTGTAAAAGATGTGTACATTTATTAAGAAATTCATGGTAACAATAATGTGTCTATTTTCAGAATTTATATTAAACCACATATAAACATTTTAGGTGATCACTTCAAGTTCCAAGTAAGATAATCATCTTCTTTATGGGAGCTAATGTGACAAATAGGAATATGTTATTGTTATTTGTGTATTGTGAATTCAAATATGTTTTTTGGGGAATTCAAGAACACAAGTGTTCTGTTTTGTTTTTTTGAAAAAAGGATATCATCCTGCACTTTTGAAATTCCAGTGTTTGCAACAAAGATCCATCAAGATAATATGCTTTAGTGCCTTCAGCTCAGTTTTTAACGCTTGTGCACTTGGGGAAAAAAAAAAAAAACTTCCTCAGAGTACGTCATAGCTGTGGTTTCCAAACCAGTCCCGATCCAGTCCACATACTGGACCTGGTCCTCCTCCAGCAGTTCTGAGTCATACGATCAGCTCATTATCAAACTCTGGACCAGATTTGGGAAACACTGCGGTAGGAGACAAAATATCAGCTTCAAAAAATTGTCATAAGGATATCATACCTTCATTTTTCTCTACTTTCAACCAACTACTATTAAATACCAAATATTCAGTCATTTTCAGAATTTTAACCATTAGAATGTAAAAGCTTAAATTGTTTCCACAATTCCCTTGTTTTTGTCATAAAAGTTTATAATTTCTTATTCTTATTTCATTACCATTACATCCTTGGATATATCAATGATTAGTAACAAAATTAATGTTATGAATGGTGTTTTTTCCTGGAAAATTAAAGAAAAAAAATTTACATATCCGCATTATTTTGGTACAGTATTTTCCATTCTAATTTAGTTGTATTTATTAACCTTTTAAACCCCAGAGGTCGCTGCCCAACAAAAAGCGTAAGACGCTGCACGAATGACATAAACATATGGTCATACTGCACATTAAGAAATAAACAGGAGAAACTCTTCTCCAAGCACAATGTATTGTTTACACACACACACACACACACACACACACTAAACACAACCGCGTAACCAAGGAAATGAATTATCAAACATCAACGTCCAAATCAACCCACTCCCCATTGTTCCATTGCCAGCGCTGCGATGACTGATGCTAAGCAAACAAACGAGGTGTCATATGAAAGATGAGACTGTGATCCATCCAGCAGGTACCGTCAGTGTTCTTCCGTTACAAAAACAAAGTGAACCAGCAGCCAGAGAATGCCAAGGTTAAAAAAAAAATCGCCTGTGTACAGTGAGTAAAAAAACAACAACTCTGTCTTGCGTTTGCTTTTTTTGTGATGAAAAGTTGCAATCGAGAGCAACATACGCCGGTTTTAGTTAGTCCAACATGTTTTTGTTTGTCTCGGACCAATGACTTTACTATCTAACTTCGCTTGCGTTCCTTGGGGAGAATGTGAAGCCCCACTGCAACGGGTGGAAGAATGATCTCAAGCTTTTCAAAAAA
Organism: Dactylopterus volitans; assembly: GCA_901007715.1. NCBI lineage: Eukaryota > Metazoa > Chordata > Actinopteri > Syngnathiformes > Dactylopteridae > Dactylopterus > Dactylopterus volitans. The sequence goes on along the minus strand of CAAKHG010031809.1, from coordinate 23,888 downwards.
ATCCTTGTATCATATGATAAACAGTAATGCCCAGAGACTATTTTCTTAAATGGCCAGTTTTCTCTACAGAATGAGACCCTCACGCTTTTTTTTCTTAATGTTTTGTGTATTTTATTTTACCCCTTGCAGCAACAGAGGATGGGATGTTACAAAACAAAACAAAGTGCCTTAATTGTTGTTATCTGTTTTTTCTTGTAATAAAGTTGGAAAAAAAAAAAAAACAAGTCTGCGAGTGGCAAGTCCGGACCTCAGACCCGGAAGTGTCCCTGTTCCGCCCATATCGTTCCGCCCACTTTTAGAAGTTTTTTTTTTTCAAACTTTATTTAGCACAAATTATAAACAGAGCAAGGCAGGGTAAAAAGGTGTAAAATGACGAAGTAATTGCGGCACGAATGATGGAGACAAACAGAATCGCACAAGAAACAAAAACAAAACAAACCAACAAAAAACAAAAACAAACAAAAAAGCAAGGTAGACTAAATTCAAGAGAGCAAGGATTGGGATTTGGATGAGTAAAGTCTCCTGGCAACTCTATTCATATTGACCATCTTTTCCATAGATTTAAAGTAGTTGGTAAATGAATGTGAAGGAAGGAGTATTTCAAAAACGCCCACAATTTTTTTTTTGCGCACCATTCATCTTTTATATGCCCGCTCGCGCAAAAGAGATTACTTAAAATATAAACCTTACATGTCCATAATCAATATATACATTAATATATAAATTAATACATACATTAACAAATATATATTTATATATGAAATATTTAAACACGGAAAGAGTTGTGGTTGTTTTCTATGATACACTCTGTAGGTGGCGGTAATGATGCTTATGCGCTTAGCAGGAAACCGCGACTTACAATTTGTCAAAAATATATCTGTTATTCCACAGGGGTGAATTGTGCGGAGTAAAATTGTGTTTATACAACAAATTCCAGTAAAGGAGTACTTGCTGGTGATAGTCTGACAATTTCACAGGCAATTTACATACTTCATAATCACATCGCTGCAAAAAGTTTTGTCTTTTTAAAAATTGCATTGGGAATGCCAAACCAAAATGAATCTTGGTGTATAAAAAATGAATTAATTTTAATTTTAGAGCACCATTCATAGCTGAGAAATCTATAGCATTTAGACCACCCTCTTCAATACTCTTGACCACATAACCTCTTCTAATGTACTGCCATTTGTTTTTCCAAATAAATTTGAAGTTTAAATTATTAATAAATTTAGTCATTTTGTCTGACATTTAAGTGAAGAGGCCGGATAAATAACTCTAGACAGACTATCCATTTTAGACAGCACAGTAATGTCACAGTAATGTCCCTCTGCAACCAAGAATTCATAATAGCTTTACATTTATCTACATTTTTACCAAAATTTTCTTTCTCCCTTAATTCTTTATTTTTGGTAATAATAATGCCCAAATATTTGACTTGTTTTAACTGCAATGCTACATATGGAGAGCGCCGGTTGATCATGAAGGGCAAATATTTCACATTTATCAATATTTAGTTTTAGGCCTGATGCTTTAGAGGACTGATTGATGAAAACTAATACTTTGGGAATTTGCATTTCATTTTTTAAGAATAATGTCAGATTGTCCGCAAATTCCCTTATTAAAATATTTCTCTGCAAAATTTTTATTCCTTCGACACCCTTATTTTTGATCATGATCGATTGCTCGCGGACTTGTGAATTGGAAGAGGACTGGGACCGCGGATGGTGACATTAGTACGGGAGTCTGCAAGTCCGCAAAAGTCAGCACGAGTCTGCGATTTGAGAAATATTACGTTCCAGAGAAATACCAGAGAGATATCTAATGACTGTTTTATATTAGGTAGATATGTTTGGTGTCAAATTGCCAATCTATCTAACTCATTGTCCTGTGATGAACTGAACATACATAGAAATAAATAGCTGCTGCGTGAGAGGCAGCTACAAACTATATCATATGTGAATATTATATATCTACAGTATATTTCACATATATATGAGTGAATCTGCATGTATATGTGTATATATATATATTTGTTTACTTCCCCGTTTGTTGATTATTATTATTAATATGACACTTCTGTTCCTTTTGTTCTTACACGTATTGCACTTCTGAAACAAGGCCACTGAATAGATATATTTTTTCCGGGCAGGCCCATTTCCTTCTACGCCCACCTCTCAGCTGCAGAGAGGGTGCCTCCCATTCCTCAGCGCTTAGCCTCTTCTGATTCAGATGAGCCTGAAGGGAGGCAGCCTGCCTACAGCCAGAAGACCTTCAGAGAGCAGCTTTTTATACAGATGCTGGATGTTACACCCTGGCATGATGTATGTGGTAAGTAAGTGTCTTCCCTCATCTGACTCCCAGGGGCTCCTCCCATTTCCTGATCTTGCCAGGGTACCTCTGGATTGGTAGAGCTTAGAAGACTTGGAAACCAATTGGACATCGGCAACAGAACAGCTCGCCAATCAACAGTTGCTCCAAAGCTGGAGGGAATATAAAATGTGTTTTTAGCCCACCTTGCTGGCTTTGGTATCAACTGTGTCTATGAACTGTTGATGTGCCAGACTGCCTTTGTGTTAAATACAAATACTGTGGTTGTGGAAAGCTGAGGGTTGACCTCAGTGGCAGGCCGGAAGACTGTTGCCAGGACAAGGTTTTTTTTATATTTTTTTTTGTTTACTGATTTTTCGCACAGAGAATTGCTGTTAGAGACACTGGGAACAGGGATGCTGCTCTCAATTGTGCTGTTGGTTGTTTCCTGTTCTATTTTTAAGTGAGGCAATGAGGTTTTGGTTTGATTTTCTTTCTAGTTTAGCATAGGCTCTGTTAGGGGACCTCTTTTCGTTGTCTTTTTAAATTACGGTCGAGTAGCATCCACCTAACCTTTTGACTTTATGTAAATAAATGTAAAGTAACCTGTCAACATCTGGTATTATGTTGGACTTTGCTGAAGACTCCTACCCCACCACCTGCCTCCACCCCATAACATGCATGCCCATGTTTTATGCTCATGAAGACTCTAGAATTAGAGGTGCCATGCTGCTGAGATCCTGAAGGTGAAGACAGCCATTTTTTGCAGAAAGTATCAGGTACCCCTTTGTCTCATGTCAAAAGAGCAGTTTCCAGCTGTAGCATGGTGGACAGTAGATAGATTTTAGACTTAGTTTGTGTAAACGGTTGTATTGTTTTTACGGTTTGTACTTTACAGTTTACAGTATTCACTTTACAGTTTGTTTTTAGTTTTACGTTAAATACAGTAAATCTGTTTCGTTTTGATTCAAACATAAGTTGCTTTGTATGGTTTCCTTTGAAAAATGTATAGAGGTCTGGTTGATTTTTCAAAAAAAGGCAAATTGTTGTAAATGGATGTGATA